>JAGDQP010003371.1:0-78978 GCA_022664845.1 Lepisma saccharinum
ATCAATTTCATTCTAAATTATATAGATGTTATTTCGAGTCACTGTTGAATGTAATTCTTTTGTAGAGTACGAATAACTGAGGATTAGTAGAAAATTTCGCCCATAATTTTTCCGGCGCTAGTTTACATCCTCCATGATTACCCCAACATCCATTTATTTCCAAACTCATCAATACTTTCGAATATACATGTAAAGAATGTAAGTATAAAAGTATGTATAATGAATATACGAGAAGAATTTGGAGCAATTAGCCCTATGCCAAAATTTTGATCTTGTTTTTAATTCTTCGAAAGTGTATTCAATGACTTTAGTTTAATTCCAAACAAACTTGTAAATGATAATTGGGATTTGGCTTTACTTTATGGCAAGAATTCTGATTTATAAGATTTTTAAAATGTTCTTACTTATTTCTCTAAAAATGTTGGACAAGGCTATCTCACAAAAGCCCAAGCTGTGTTTTACTAGTTACAGAATGTCCAATTAGCGTAGCACCAAATCATAGCGGTGAACTTCATTATCTTTAGTCTGTTAACTCTAGTCACTTAAGGATGTTATATCCTATAAAAATATACACTTTGTGTCCAATCGAACATTCAGAACGTTCAGCCTACACACACCAACGGCCTACACATCAATCATAAAGTTACTACTATGAACTGGTATTCTTGTATCGAATTGACATCTGAATTAGGCATCTAAATCAGAAAAAGTGCAAGAAGATAGAATGGCTAAACGTAAAGAAGAAAATGGGTCCAATCCGTGCATGGTGGAGGGCAATCGTCATCTCATCTTTGTAGTAAAAGTTCTGTACAATGATTCCCTTTTCAAGGAGTCCTCTTCATTTGACAAACAAAACTCAATGATTGTATTATTTTGTTATTTGCTCATCTTTGACTGACTACGAGCCATAGCGCCGCCGGCGTTATTTGCTCACGTTACCGAAGCTTCAACGTAGCTCACCGTGCATGCACTCTCCACTGCCACACATATATTCCAGACAGGGTTGCCAGTCCCAATAATAATAATAAAAATGGTATGGTCATTCTATTCCAGGTCAACTAATAAAAAAATAAAAATAAACCTTAGGTTTTAGAAAATGTGTGATATTTCCTAATTGTGTCTTATGTATCAATATGATCAAAAATACAAAATTTTATGTTTTTGACACTTTTGGTTTTTGAGTTATAAATTGTTAAAAATAAAAAAACTCGTGTGATTTTTGACGCGTTTTGAAATTTTTAAACAGACGAATATCAAGGAGTCGCCGTATAGATCCCTGCTCATTCCACATTTGTTTGGAGTGATGAGAGAAAAAAAAGAAACAGATAGAATTTATAAAAGTATTGAAACGAAATTAAAGGTTTAAAATTCAGCTCTTGTTCTTCCAGGGTCTTTCCTTAGCCACACCAGGAAAATACCGAGGTGTCACCTCCAACATAGGTCCCGGCCGACCCCTTCGGAATCCTCCGTCCTATCCCGGCCTGGGCCTTAGACGGCTAAAGGCTGTAAATTGAATTTATATTAAAAATATTATAAAAAAAAACTAATAAAAAATAATCAATCCATCCTGATCTCTGTATTTAAAACAAGCCAGTAAGAATTAATTTGTTGTAATTATTTAGGTACAGGCTAATAAACCTACAACTTTAATATAATAAATGTGTACGCCTCTTAGATTTTCCCGACATTATCCCATTAAAATACCATCTTGAAATTTGGCACGCACATTCTAATCAAAAGCACATTGAACATATATGTATATGTAATTTAGGGTGTCCGTCAATTTTCGACTTCCGAGTTATTTAGTCCCAACCCCTTAAAAGGTTCCATATGACACCAAAACACCCCATGAGAAAAATTAGTTCAATTGAAGAATTTTAAACCGGACTGCTCGCGAGCTAAAGTTTTGAATGAATTTACTTTCTACAATGTTACAGAGGTCTGTAATACACCCTTGTGATTTGGAAACGGCCGTTGATACTGAGACCGTATCTTGGACAGGAGTAAACGAGAAAGGACAGCACCTAAAACTGAGCAGTACAATCATGGTGGCAATCTTAAAGTCAGCCCCCTTGGATTCAGATAACATTTTTTGAATAGGAAGGGGATCGTGTGACACATCGTTTTGGGGTAGCTTTTCACCATAAACAGACATCTGTCGTTATATTCAACTTATCTCGAATAATGAAAGAGATAAAAGAATATGGGTGGTCGTAATTAATAAGTATCGTTTTAGTAAATATTTTTGATCTCCCAACTTCCAAAATTGTTTCAATCCATGTAGAAATATTTCTGCAAAATTTACAACACCTATCTATGATCATGTATGAAATTTCAAACCTTTTTCATATTTTAGACTCTAAATGCATTCAAAATTTTGGGTCCCGGGACAGGCCGGTTTACTATTGTTCAATTGAGCTAAGTTTTTCATGAATAACTTTGGTCCGACATGGAACCATTTAAGAGGTTGGAAGCAGGGAAATTAAAAATACATTCTCCACATAAATAACGGCCACCATTATGTATATTAAGAAAAGTAAAAATTTTGAATTTGATTTTTTAAAAAAAAAATTTTGTTATTTTTTAGAAATATAAAGATTTTCCTAGTAAAATCAAACAATATATCAAATTACATCTCTTGAAGTTCTAAAATAATTGATCAAACTTGAGCTGCCTCTAACAAATAGTTTCTGAGTTTCGAGTCTTTAGAGATTTTGAAACGCGTCAAAAATTAGTTATTTTTTTTAACAATTTATAGCTTAAAAGCCAAAAGTGACAAAAACATGAAATGTTGTATTTTTCATTCTTATAAATAGTACTACTTATGTACAAACATTTCTGGGTTTGAGACTTCAAGTTCCAGACCATTGGCTGATTTGATATGGAATGATCCTAATAATAATAGTAAAGGAAAACTAATTAAGATAACAATGGATTTTCTTGAGGGTTGCTAAAAATTGAAATATCAACGTTATCTTTACTGATGTTCTCTTCTCCACGTTTATCTGACAGATACCTATCGATGATCAATAGGTAGTCACGTCAAACAACATGATATATCCAATGAATGTCTAGTTATTGATAGAGATGTTTCATTGGAAGTTTAAGGGCAATTATTTTATCATTAGATTATAGTCTACATTTGGGAAGAGGAACACAAAATACATTTTATTTAGACTACACAAAATAGATGGATGAAATGTCTGCCTAATTTAAAGTATGGAAATCCACATTTAGGAATTCAATGATAGTTCCTTGATTTATTTCGAAGTGAAAACGAAGGTTCTTTAATAATATAACACATACACGGCTCATTTGGTTCAATACAGGGTTCCTTTGATTTAATATACAGTTCATTTGATTCATTTTTATGGCTCCTGTTCCTATTGACAATCATGGGATTCGTACAATTAATGTTGCTATGAAACAGGTAAAGAAAAATCGTTAAATGATCTCGTTAAATGATCTCAAAAATCGTATCTTTGAAAAATCACGAAACAAATAAAATTTAATAAATTTCTGGCTTTAACTCGTTCAGTTTAAAATCCAACAATTACTCCATTATGTGACTATTCTGTTAATTGATTTGTTACACAAAAACAACAAAAACAGTATTGTTTTTGCAGTGTAGTTAGTGCCAGTAATTTTCAAACTGTTATTTTTGGCTAGGCAATTTACGGAACATGATGAACTAAAGCGATGTAATTACCAAATTTAATCATAAAATTATGGATGAAGTGTTCTGATATAAGCAAAGAAAAATATAAAGGTTCACATAATATTCCAAGGTTATCAACAAATGAAAATATACTTCTTTTATTTTTTTCGACAGTAGCTTACTGAAAACTAATATTTCCTATAAAAACTGTGTCAAATCCTTCCATCTAAACAACAGTGAGGACTGAATTCATGAGTATGTGGGAAAACTATTCTCTCTGAACAAGGCGGCTTTTCATTTTCAGTGTAGAATTTGGTGTCGTGGAAAATGATTAACTAGTTAGAAATGGTGGTTCGTATCCTAATCTACGATATCTAAATGTACTTCACAGAGTGGTATATAGTGGCAGAGTATAACAGTAGTCGAGTGAATTTAGTGCATTAATGTAATCCTTCCTAATTCTCTATAGTGTTTGATCTTCCAATACTGATATTTGTTATTTGTGCTTGACTAATTATGGGATCAACTAAGTTAATTAATACTACATTCAGTTCATAAGTATTAAATTGTTTCAACCATTAAACTGATTGTTTTCACTGACTTAATTCGAAATCAACCATTTAAACTTTTGCATAAATTACTATTTCATTAGTTTAGATTTACAAAATCTTGTGCACCATGTAAATTACCAACTAAAGTGTAAAAGACTTCTTACTCGGTTATTTAGACTATTCGGTTAAAGACTTCTCTTTCAGATTAATCGGTTTTCAAGTTCCGATTCACTGCTCCAAGTATAGGTGATTTGAATATGTGATACCATAAATTCCATTCAGCGCTACTCGGAGAAGTGAATCGGAACTGTCAACCATGTACGTGTTAAATTACTAATGTTCCTAAACTAATGTCTGTTTTATTGAAGACAAGTATCTGAATTCACCGAATGTATTAATTGAGATCAAATATTCAGATATTGGAATATTTATGGAAATATTAGTTTCCAATGAAGTGTTCCTAGCAATAAGAATAAAATTTTATGTTCTGTGATGAGAATGGGTTTGTATTGAGGAGGCTGAGATGTGTGTTCTATTTGATCTTGCCTTTAGGTCATTATCTCGTAGCATATGATCTGCTCAATAGTAGACACTTTCTTACTCGTCCGGCATTTACAATAAAGAAGCCAGCAGTACTCGATTCTCCACTATTGCTCTAAGTATTAATATTACACGCAAAATTATATTAATAGATCTGGCGACGACGAACACTACGAACCAACGTAATTAATGTTGTGTTGGCAAGATTATGAAATGATGAACCTATACTGTGATGAAAGCACTATCAAACAGATTTACATAGTGTCTCAGATCCAGCAACAGATAATCAGATCCAGACCCAGTGACACCAGCAACAAGAGAATTTCATTATGGAAGTAATTTGCTTATTAAAAAAAAGACAACCAGAGAAAGTACAAATTCCAAAAGAACAAATGAGGCAAACATTTGATTCCATGTTGGATGAATCGATAACAGACATCTTGAAACAGAACTAGAACGGTTAGAATTGTCCAGAGAAACAATATATAATTAACGTCAGTATTAGTTTAACTATAGGACTAATATATATATATATATATATATATATATATATATATATATATATATATATATATTCAAATTAGTAATAGCCGTATCTATGTATTCCCAAATCTTTATTCGTACCAACCTAAGTAATTCAGGGAATATAAAATGTGATCCAAACAGTAGTTAATCCATACACATAGTTGTATGCAAGTCAACCAACAAGCATTGTTTAATAATACAATATAATGTCTTCATTGTTACCCAAATAACTACCTAATAACTCTCTCCCCCTGTGGTAAAACAGAGTTACAATATTATTTTAAAGTATATGATTCTTAATGATCAATCCAGTGCCTGTATATTAATAACAATTCATCAAAGTTTATATTCTTCACAACCATAGTTCAACGAAATCCATACGTATCCTCATCCAAAAATATCATTATCAAGTGAATCTACCCATCTCTACATTGTAGTGACCAATTTTCGGTTAGTCACAACATATCTTACCCTCTACCCTTTATCTTTTGTGTATTCTTTTACTTTTTGGTTCGTGTTTTATTGGTGATTTTTCGTCTTCGGCTTTCTTCAAAGTGTTTTATTTGTCCAGATGACAATAGAGCCGATCCAGTCAGATCATCCCTTTCATTGTTGTGTTGGCGAAATTTTATTCTTATTGTTTCTTCACTTTATTACTAAATTATTCTTGACATATTTTAATGCATAATTTTTTCAACAAATTTTCTTTTCTTTTGTTTTAAATCTTCGTAAAGAAATTGAAAGATCTGATTGTTGATTTATTTTCGTCGAGAACTTAGGTGGTTAAGCCAGACCCACCTTCTGCTCTTTTTCTGTTTTGATTCTCGTCTCTGATTGGATGTCGCCAATCAGAAGATATGTCATGGCTGTTCATACTAAAAAAATCTGCGCTGAAACCCGGCTGCCCTTGAAATATATATATGAAGCAAATATGACAATGCAGCCGAGTATCTAAGTATAAGTAAATATATAAATGTAAAAGTGGCCTCTTTATTTGGAAATCATTTGTAGCAGGAGTTTTTATGTTTAAGAGAAGTAACGTGCTGAAATCTTCGTCAGCAGTTGGCGGTTTGGAGATTCCATATTGTTCCCCTTTCGGAGAGCGACCTTGGAACATCTTTTGGTGTTTAGTGTGTGTGAAATGTTATTTCGTGTGTGCAGTGGTTTTCTTGTTTTCATTAAATATAAATATTTGTTGTTGTAAGATCCTTCTCTTCAGTGTGTGTGTATAAGAGGTGTAGTGTATCTTCAGCATGTCACTGGTTTGTGGTTATATTAGTGGAAGCATGTGTGAAATGAAGATGTCCGCTTAATTTGGTAGGTATCGGGTGTTGGTTTGCTATCAGGTACGTATGGCTAATGTCTTACAATTTCTTATTCTCTGTGAAACCCAAGTCTGATTCAGATATGTTTAAATAGCGAAATTACAGCACTTTAACATTGGTTTAAAAATTAATATGGTTTAATTTGCACGAAATTTCTTCGGTGTGCCTGTTTTCTTAACCGTAAGTTTTTGACGATTCGCAATGTTTTATTCCGATTACCAACAAAGTTCAAAACTCTTCCGTTGTTTTCGCAAACCGTAAGCCAGTTCGCATATAGAAATTCAAACTGTAAATCTACACCTAACCTTACTATAGTATGTCTCGACTGTATTATCGAAGGGGGGGTTAGGCTATATTAAGTACAAAAATGAAAAATACATACAAGATGATTGACAATGATTTTTATATATCAATATAATTGCTGCTCAGTAGCTATATTTGTAATTATTATCTTTTTCGTAGAAACAAATGATATGTCTCGGTGATTGTGGAAATTTTTTTAACTGGGCTAAAGTGTAGAATGTCTATCACATTTTGAAATATAAATAACGTAATCTTATTTGAAACAGTGTGTGTGAATTATTGTCTCTGTTCTTAGGCAGAGCATCCCTGTAAAATACTAATTTAACATTTTGATATGTGAAATTAACAGCATCTTTAAAACACGTTTTGATGTGCTAAAGATTTGCTTTGGAATCTTTTCTTCGTACGAAATTCATCAATCCGTCTTTTGTATTGCGTTTGTTATTTTTAAGTAAGAATAAATTATATTTTACCAGATATATTTTTGTGTCAATGGTTTTATTAAGACCTAGGTAGTTTACTATCACTGTGGTATTGCTGTAAGGTTCCCAACCTTTCGCTATTTCAGTCCGCGAAGTGTTATTTCATGAGTATATAAGGAAGTAACTCCAGATGAAATAAAGTTTTAATATTTTGATTTGAAGCTTCTGCCAACATTATAGAATTGTCAAATCAGTAGTGCTTACCAGGTGCGTAAATATCAAACCGGAATTTATGTACAGAAAAGACACAGTGATTGTATGGCAATGCTAAGAACTATTTTATTCGAAGTATTGGTCATCGCTAGCGATACATTTCTGCCATCGTTCCGGCAATGTGTGGATGCCAGACAAAGAAAAAACTGTGCCTCTTGTGCTGCAAAGTACTCATCAAGCCATTTTTGTACACTTTCGTAAGATATGAAGCGCTGGTCAGCAAGTGCGTGTCCCATGGATGCAAATATGTGAAAATCGGAAGGCGCCAAGTCTGGCGAGTAAGCCGCATGCGGAAGGATTTCCCAGCCAAAGGCCGCAGTCGTTTCCTTGACCGGTTCTCCTGTGTGGGAGGGTGTATTATCGTGAATCTCAATCACTTTATGTTGTCTTTGGTCACATTCTGGTCGTTTTTCACGCAAAGCTTGATGCAAATCGATCATTTGTTGTCGGTAACGTTGGGTATTATCGGTTTCGCCAGGTTTCAGCAGTTCTTAATAGATCACACCTTCTAATCCCACTAAACACAAAGGATTGTCTTCCGTCCATAGCGATTTGGTGTTGTAGTCGATGTCGTCGGTTCTCCTGGAGTTACCCATGATCTTTTACGCTTAGAATTCTCGAAATAGATCCACTTTTCGTCGCCAGTCACAATTCGATGGAGAAATGATTTCCTTTTGTACCTGGAGAGCAGAATTTCGCAAGTGGTTTCTCGTTTTTCCTGCTGTCGTTCAGTCAATGCATGTGGAACCCATTTTAGCACCTTCTGAATCTTGCTTATGGCCTTTAAACGTATGGAAACTGCTTCTCGTGTCACATTTAATTCATCCGCGAGTTGTTGTTGCGTTTGAGCGTCATCCTCATCCAACAAAGCTTGCAATTCGGTGTCTGGAAACTTTTTGTGTGGTCTTCCACGTTCTTCGTTTCTCACGTCAAAATCGCCACTTTTAATTTTTTTAAACCACTCATAGCACTGTGACTTACCAAGAGCATGATCACCGTAAGCTTCGACAAGCATGTGATGCGATTCTGCTTCAAATGGTAACAAAAATCAATGTTGTCCGCAAATCGTAGTTTGAAGGTACAAATTGCACCATGTTCAACGCTATTAAACACTACACTATGACATGAAACTTGTCTGGTTGTGAGTTGCAAATCGTTATCAGCAGTCGAAAGAAGCAAGTGGCACCAAGCACGCAGTTTTACGGTAACCACGGCGACAGCTAACGCCGTCTATGCACAAATTCCGGTATCATATTTACACACCTGATATCAAAATTATCGTGATTAATTTTAAGTAGAGCTGCGTTGATCCTTGCGCATTTTAGTAGACTAGATGCGTTAGGTCACTAAAATAGCGTTTTGCGTTTGACTTTCCTGCGGGATGTTGTCGCCTGCGTCTACCTCCTTTTTTGGGGGATGCTGTTTCCTAGTGTTCTGCTTTTGCCAAGTTTTTGCGTTTTGACACTTCTTTCTTGCTTCTTGCTTGCTCGGTTCGTGGTTTTAGACTAGTGCGTGTTTTGTCTGCGATGGTAGGTAGGTACCCGCCCTGTGTTCAGGTCCGATGTAATTCTCTTTATTTTGTTTTGTTGTCCCTCCTTTGGCGTAATGTAAGCTTGTCTCCTTGGTATGTTTGATCACGTTATGTGAAGTCGTGGGTGTTTGCTTTGGTGTCTACCTGCCTTTGAGGAGAAAGTCCCGTTACATTACATCATCAACATTCCCAGTTCCATTTAATACTCCCAAATCTTTCGATTAATTTCTACACTCTTTTCATTAGGAATGCAACAACCTGTATTATCATCAAATCGACCATCCATTAATGAATAAGGTTTGCCATCCTCGTCATATTTCATGTCATCTAGACTTTCTTCCGTCAGTGGCAACGTATTTTGTTCTTGATGGACTTTCTTCACTGCCGTTTCTCTTTTTCCTTTTTGCTTGCTTCTTATTGCGCTTTCCGAACAGAGTGGGCAAAATTAATTTGCTGTTATCAGCACTGAAAGTCACTCCAACATTTTGATCAGCGTTTCTAATCCGCTCCTGAGGCAATGTATCATTCTTGATTATGCATGGTGTCTAGTCATTTTTCATAGCTACCACATCCATAGTCTGTACATAATTATCAGCTAGTTCAACATTTATCGTTCGATCTGCAAAATCCTGAAAATCCTGATACTCCATAGAACTCTTTTTGATTGTATTTTTTTCAGAATGCAGAGTGTTTGTGGTCATATACACTAGTTTCGACGGTAACTCTCGTTGTTCGAACTCTGCTACCAAAATTTCCTTTTTTTGAAACAGTTCCAGATTGTTCCTACTGGAAATTGGTTCAACGACAATCAACTGAATTTTCGACTTCATATTGTTTCAGAGAGGAACATCATGCCCAATGATTTTTCTCAAAGCAATTATAACATTTAGTGTCATATGCAGGACATTTCCGATATGCATGATATGTATTTCAGCGTGTGCAAGATTTGTACTTCAAACTATGTTGTCCATAGTTGAAGCGGTCTTGAAGCTCCGTTCCCTTTGTTTTATTTATTATTGTCATATTTTTACGGTGTTGAGCTTCAAAGACAAAAGATTTTTATTATAATTATCTCAGTGTCATCAATATACTTTGATCATCCTCTCTTATGTTTGTTGACCACAATTATAAATTTTCATTATTCTTTTGTTAGTTATCCTGGCGCAAGGTTATTTCTCGAACTACTTTATGACTTATCTTCCTTGTATAACTCATTTTCTGATTGGATGATAATGACAGTATCCGTATATTGACCAGAATCTTAGCTCATCTTAGTTATGTGTTGATTATTATTGGCAAATCTTCCCGCCAAGAAGAATCCTTGCTCGGATGATTTATTAAATTTCTTATATTAATTGATATTTCATTTATTTCCCGTTTTTAAATATACAATACTTTAGAATTTTCATTCAGTATACCGAAAAGGTTAGATCTAACTGGCTTATTTTGTTTGAAACCGAGACCTGTTCGGGTCTGTTTTGTTCCTACGCTTTTCGTTAGTCATCTGTTGTAAGAAGGCTTTTCCTTTAGTAGATATACTGTAAGCAGCCACAAGAAGATGCTGCAGGCCACTGATTCTCCGAAAGTTTTATTTACAATTTACTTTTAAATTCATCTCGTCGAGCTTTAAATCAGTGCGCCTGCCCAGGTAAAGTTTAAATTTGTGGAAGAATTAAATATCAGACCATGTTCGCTTACCAAAGCAACAATATCGAAAATCAAATTTCGTCTGCCCTGCTAATCATCTGAACACAATAAGATATCTTTTTAAATTTTAGTGAATTTTCCTCTTTCTCGTGTTTTGGACTTCCGTACACAAAATTAATTAAATTTAAATTCTGTTTTCGACAGTGGTAATTGTTTCGTGCACTATGTATAATATTTTTAATGTGAGATTTTCAATGCAAGGTTGTTTCATAGCTATGCAGAGCTAAACTAGGTAAGGGAACATGGGTCGGCCATATGTCATGATGCATTGATTTAGATAAGTCGAAAGCGTCAACAGATCTCTGTTTCTCTTCTTATACGTTTAAAGTTTTTTTTCTAAGTAATATTGTGTTTTATGCACTCAATTCAATTATTTCTTTAGCTACTTATGCGAAAGGTTTAATACGATGAGCTCTCCATATTTCTATTCGTTCGGTAATGGTTGAGTACTTGCGCTCTGTTTCGTCGGCTTTAGTTCCGTTAGATTGTTTTAATTTAAATTTCAACCTATTTCAGAACTGTTTATATCGCTAAACCCGTATCGGAATCTGTATTATGAAATTTTAAATATTTATTTCCAAAATACCTTGAGATGTCAAACTTCGTTATGTTCATTGTTAAATGTTGAAATTCAGAAAGTGTTTTCAGTGGAACTGGCCCATAGTTTATAGTGAAAGTGATATAGCAAGAAAGGGTCAGAATTTTCGAATATTTGTAATTATGATTGAAAACGTCTACATGTAAAACAGTGATTCACGCATTAGTCTCAAAACAAGAAATTTTGGACTTGAATCATAAAGTGAAATTATTTTGTTAAAGCACAATTTTCGATTACTGTATAACAGAATTATTTTCCATGGACTGAATGTCGAATTTTAAACACAATTTTTTTCCAAACCGCAATATGATCTGTCGGGTATTTCTATTCAAAAAATGTGGAATTTTCAACTTAAATACAAATGATTTTCTTTACGTTCAAGTGAACTTGGATACTTATGGCAATTTGAATTTTGAAATAATTTGTGTTCGGTAACTAAAACTTTTGTGTCATTTTACTGAAATAAATAGTGAGTAAAAGAGTATAAAATTTTATTGAATTTTTATCGCATGTAGGAGGAGCTAATGTTTAAGTCAATTTGAAATAATAATGATGTTTTACGCAGAGATTATCTTGAACTTACACTGTCACGTCCAGTACAAGTGTTTTAGTGAAATGAATTTTCTTTTGAATAAAGTGAGTGCACGCACATTAAACTTTCTATGATTTAATGTTTTACTATGGATTTTCACGTTGGTTGAGTGTAATATTTTCTACAGTGACTTGTACACTAGGGGAAAATATAGCTGTCTTATGGCGGATAGGAATTAGAACTTTTATTTCTCCTACTCCTTCTCTTTCTGCCAGAATACGACGAATGTTACTGGTGCAGTTTCCACTGTAGGTCCTGCTGTATCGCGTGGTCATTTACTAGTGCGTGTGAGCGTTTGCTGCGTACTCGTTGTTTTAAGAGATTTAGAATGTTTTATTTTTGCCACCGTTTTAATTTGTGCTTTTAGAAGTTAACTTCGGTGACTTCTATGCGTTTATGGATAAATTGTGATTTATCGCCTCCAGTCTGAAGTCTGTGTGCATGTAGGCTTGGGCTACTCTGTCATTTTCTATGCGGTGATGTGGGTTATTCTCTGCGCTCTCTTCTCTGGTGAGGTGGGGATTCTTTCCTTCTCTGTCTCCCCGCCGCCCCTTTTTCCATCGTTTCAGTTTAAGCCTGTTTCTTTGCTATATTTCGGATTTAGTTATCCTTCGGTAATCGTGTACTCCCTTTTCGGGAGTTTTTTGATACTTGTGTGTCCTGATGATAAGAGAAAGTAGTTATTTTGGTTCGATAGTCTGGTAACTTATCTTTCTCATCCGTCGAGTGGTCGTGGGTCGTGATCTCGGCTGGTGAAGTCGTGACTTAGCTCTCGAGTGACCCGTTTGAGTTGGTCCAGCTGGCCGGCTTCCAGTCTGGGTATCATTGTGGACTCTTCGCGAGCGTTATCCACTTGTCCACATGAAAGTGAGGTTCACTTTCTCTCTTTCTTACCCTTCTTTAGGGAGAAGACACACACAGGGGCACCTTCTAGTTGTGAAGTTTGACGAGGCTTCACTGGGGTGCGTCCGAAGTGTTTTCATGTTCGGCACTTAGGTTGTTTTTGCCCGGCGCTTGTCCCATTTTGAACCTTATTTTGTTCTTGGGTAACACGGACCAGATTTTCTGCTTTTAGTTGGTTAAAGTGTGTATGTGCCTCCTCCCCTGCTTGGTGTGGTGTTCTTCTTACATAGTCAGCATTCAAGTTCCTCATATCATTTTCTGCTTCCGTTGAGTGTGGATGATGATGATTATTGATGGATGATGATAGCTATGGATATGATGAGTCTATGCGACATTGGATATAACGAATTTTGATGAAGTCTATTCGACAATGGATGTTATGAATGGTGATACTTGTAGAAATGCAGTTCCATAAATATATGATTGATTTTGAAGATTTTATGTAAGAAAACTTCGGGTTTCCAGGAGGAGGAGTGGTTGTCGGGGATAACAATTTAATATGAATGGTGTATAATAATAATGCGATATTGCCTTGACTACTACTTTGGCTTCTGAATATGTTACATGTATTATATTCCTTAGCATTATAATAAATTGGTAGAAATATTAATATTTTCCTTTTAATATTAATTAGAGATGTATATACTTTTAAACCTTTACTTATACTAACTCGTAATTACTGAACGTTCTACGATAGCTGCTATTGATAAATAAAGTCAGACGGAACAATACAGAAGTATGAAGCGAAGTGTACAAACCGTAGACAAGAACTTCAAAGATATATTCTTTCAGTGTGAAAATACAAATCTAAAAGTATCTAATCGGAAGCAGACTTGTCAAACAGTAGAAGTATGTGTAAAAAAAACAACAGAATTGAACGATGAGCCCACACAATCGGTGATGGTGGGATATCAAGAAGCATATGTCCAAACAATAGAAACAGATAGTGAAGAAATACCTGTGGCGGATTAAGAAGGAAAAGAGAGAAGTGGGAGAAGGTAGTGAAAATATAGAACCCAGCAGTACTCGATTCTTTACTATTGCTCTAAATTTTAATATTACACACAATATTAATAGGTAAGAACTCATCGAACGATATTCATCCTAGAAAAAGCACAATTTGCTCTACAAAGTTAAGAAATAAGACATGGCTACAAATGAACATGAAGATCAAATTTTGGTCTTCCTTAGTATGTAACACTTAGCATGTAGAAGGTCCATAATCTAAGTTTAACACACTTTAGCTAACCTACGGTTTTCGAGATATTTTCAAGTCCCTCGACGAAATATGAACCACAGCCCTGGGGTCCAGAAGATCCAGCGTCGAGGGCGCCCCGAGTCCTGATATCAAAGTCTTACGATTCGATCATTCGTTTCCTTACGGGAAGGTGGTTGACTTGAGTGTTTCTAAGCAGACGACTTTAATGTTACCTTTTCAGCCTATGGGGGCTCGATTAGCCCAAAGTTGAAAAATGAAGTAGCTATTGGACGTTGCCAGGGGTGGATTTTGGTTTCATTTTTTGGCCTGGCCCACTAGTTAGCGGAAGAATGTACTGCGTTGAAGGACAAGGATTACATGGGCAGCGTTTGGGGAGGGGGCGAGAGGGGGCAGTTGCCCCCACCCACACACATATACACTTTTCTCGCGCATTCGACTAGTGAAAAAAGATGCAGAAATTACGGATTTTAAAACTTAAATGAAGGGGAAAATTGCTTTCTCATTCTGGAGTAATTTGTTCCTTACCGACCACACTACCAAATAAAGTTCTTTTATTACATATTAGGAGTTTGTGTTATTGGCTCGCGTATTATCTAGTTTATTATGAGCTGTTACAAAATTTATATTTTCACTCTTATTCAAGCCTAGTAGTTGAAAAATTCTTTAAATTTAGAACTTGTACAAAGTATATATTAGTGTTGCAACGAAACGAGACGAGACGAGACAGAGAAATGGCTATATAAAACGAGACGAGATAGACCTCTTGTAATGCAAAGTATACATCTTTTTGAGACGATTTACTCTCTGAACAAGATATTTTCGAACGAGACATACTAAATCTCGTCTCGTCGGCAACAACTAGTAAAGATCGTAACTGAGAAAAGATATTTCCTACTAGCCAGTTAGTTGTTGAACATGACTTGTTATTCATGGTTCAGGCATTTCTCTCTTGTATATTGAGTAATCTTCAGACCTGAAATTTCAGAAATGTTTCTTAATTAAAATGTACGCGAGAAGGGAAGTGCCTTGTCATTGTATATCAGTAGTGATTAAATGGTTTAGCTGAGGTAAAAGGTATATCACATATCCAGAGAAGTCATAGCTGCAGCCATAGCATAATGGTAGAACTATTAGCATGCAACTTGTGCACCCGTGTTCGATTCCCGGTCCCTGCAGTGACCGACTTATTGCTACATTGCGATTCTTTATTAACATTATTTTGTCTATTTATTTATGTTGACATATATTTATTTTAGTATACCCCGTTTCTGGTTAAATTTATAATTATGACAATCTGCCCATATGTTTCGGCCTGAGCGTGGATAATCCAGGCGTTAGTAATCTGAAACATCGAAGATCCGAATTGGCGAACCAGAAAAATATCGAACCAGCAACTGTGACCTTCGGGGCATCGCGAATGGGTATCAGTGCTTCATGAACTACATGTGCTGTAGTGGAGATTGTTTTATGTTGTCAAGTAGGTATATTAGTAGAAGGTAAACCTTCTGGTAAGAATGTTTGCAACTACGATCATTTATTAATATAGAGAATTATTTTTTCGCGGGCAGCGGTGGTTCAATGGTAAAGTCACCTCTGGTGCTAGAGGTCGTCTCTCCTATCGCTGCTCGTCATGTGGGGGTTGTGGTAGACGAGCACCGTGTGCGTGGGCTTTCTGGGGATTTTCCGGTTTTCCTGTCACTTTATTCATTCCACCAATTTATCTTATTATCGTCCATCCGACCTTAACCAAAGCTGCTTAAAGGTCTTAAAATTAAAATTAATAAAAATTAAAACAGAATCATTTTAATTGAATGTTTAAAACGGTTATAAAAATACGTAGTAATTATTAAGAATATGTTTAAATACTTTATTTTTATGGTAATTTTGGACGGATGGCGTATTTTAGTCACAAAGTATTTTCGTACCTTAAAAAACAACCTCACCATGAATATAGGATTGATTTCTACAATATTGCTTTGTTTTTTAAACGTTTCCAAATTCTCTCTATAGAAGGTAAATGTTTTGCGAATAATACAAATATATTATTATAATATTAGTACATTTATAAAATAAAGTGCTAATTTACAAAAAAGTTAGGCCAACGAAAAAATATATAAAACATATTTTGCAATTGTTTTAAAACGTTTTCCAATTATGAAAATAAATATTTCTCAATGTATTTTATGAGATGCAATACCAATTTCAAACCTATAATTCTGTTATTTGCGCCTAGAGTGAACGTTCGCTATTTCACTTCACTCCACACAGACATTCATTGTTTTGATATTTTTTAACCTATGGCTTTATATTTAAATTTTTTAATATCTTGCCGTAATGGAGAAAAAATCTAAACAAAAAACACACCATTACATAGTATTGAGAAATTTACAAATTATAACTGGATAGCAAAGCTCACGCCTTATATTTAATCGCACTGGTATTGTCTTCAGGTGTTACTTATAATATTTGAAGAGCTGCAACATTTGGTGATATCAATTGTAATAATGAACTGTCGTTTGTGCGTAGTTTCTTTATGGAAATATGGCTTAGCAAACGGAAGGTCTTGATAACGGTCCACCCATTTGAACTTAAGTTTTTTCTCAGTTACACCAGGTAAATGCCGGGATGGCATTTACAAACTAGGCCCTGGCTGACTCTTCCAATATACTCTCCCCGCCCTATCCCTGTCTGAGCCTGAATTGTGAGATGCCTAAAGGCAATAAATCATGGAATTGAAATCCTGTCAGTAATTTCGATAAAGAGAGAATTGGGGAAGGGGCGCTGAGTGAGGGGATCATGTAAATCCAATCCTCCTGTAGACCTAGTACAGAAAATGTGCTAAGGAGCAATTTTGCTCAAACGTACATAAACTACATTCATTCACAACACTAAAAGAGTTGCACGAAAGGTAATAGAACAATCAAATAAATTGTCTGACCTACCTAAAATGTTTGAGGGTCAAAATTGATGCTGTGCTTGATCAAATTTCTGAGGAAAGCCTCAATTAACCAACACATTAAAATTATCATACACACAGCCTAGGTAATTATCATTCCCGATATGTACACACACGTACAACTGTAACACAAATTAAAATACACATAGGCCAATAATAACAGTCTCACGACAACAGACAAACCACCAAATGCGTTGAAACTTAAGGAGAAAATAAATGGAAAATATTGCACATTTATTTCCGGAAAGAAGCAATGGAAGTGAGATTGGCCGGCTTTATTTGACCACTGCATGTTTTATGCCACTTCATTCTATTTTCCGAAAATCAGCTGAAAAGCGAAGACCTTGGATCAGGCAGTGTATCGAAATGGAGGCAATGAACTTGGCTCAATGGAGAGACACTTGGTGCAACGAAAGAGAATATCTATAGATTTCTTTTCATTTGTTGTGGTAGTGTTGGGAAAGATTTCGACCAGGAGGCAAAGGCGCCCAATCCGCGTGTGTTTGAAAAGGAAGTCAAAAGAAAGAAAGAAGGAAGAAGAAACCTATGGTGTTATATTTCAGCTTTTGAGAAAAAATATTAACAATTGATGTTTTCAGTTATGCGTCATAGATTGCCAGATGACTATCATCTCTTTCATGGCAAAAATGATGTTTTACAATCACACTGGGAAACAAGAGTGGTTGAATGAGGGAGAAAAGAGAAAATGAACGATACGGGCCTTCAGCAACAATAGCCCTTACAAGCCCTAGTGAATTAGACATCATAAAAGTGGGAATGATATATCTGTACACCTAACAGCACTGACCATAGTGTTTTGCCAGTTTCGCAAAAGCTACTTTCCCGTCCAAACATTGACGGGCACGGTGGGTGGGAAGAGTATCAGTTGAACTAAATAGTAGCTTAAATAAAATAAATATTGAATTACAAAAATTGCTGTGTAACAAGGAATTTTCGTACTCTTTAATTGTGACGGGCCGAAATCAAAG
Organism: Lepisma saccharinum; assembly: GCA_022664845.1. Classification (NCBI taxonomy): domain Eukaryota; kingdom Metazoa; phylum Arthropoda; class Insecta; order Zygentoma; family Lepismatidae; genus Lepisma; species Lepisma saccharinum. The sequence continues at coordinate 18,093 of JAGDQP010003371.1, forward strand.
TTATGATACTAGAATGGTGCATACAGAAAGTTTACCACAATTGTCTAAATTCGTTTGTAAACAGAACAACCTGTAAATGACAAGCTTGTATACGTGTGTTAATGGAAATTATTTCTATTTCAAAAGCTATTGTATGGTGTGCTCAGTAAATAGAGCAAATTTAACGTCTAACATCAGATTAACAAACCTTACAGTGCATTTATTTAATGTATGGATTGTGAAAATTCTGCATCTCGGTCCGACTCGCCCGGTCCGATAAAAGTCTGTAAAACGTCGATTCAGCCACAAAACTTGAAGCTGGCTGAACGCAACCACTAACTTTTTGGGTTTATTCATTGTTTTTGGTGTGTGGGGGGCCCGCATCATTGTAGGTGTAAAACCGAAGCGGAAGGATCCGGTTCGATCCCGATTGCACGATTAAAAAATTATCAGAGGCACTCAGAGCATTGTTCCCAGAGCACGAAAATATACTCCAGAAATGTTTTAAAAGAGTAGTATGATAATAGTATATCGAACCTTGTTACAACACCCTGGAGACTTCAAAAGTGCAAACAACAACCATTCTCCAGAGAGGTTTCTCTGAAGGAAACCCTGGGTAAACACGCAGCTAGCTGAATTGACAATGCTTCAGAGAGCTTATGTACTAGGAGGAACCACATATTAAGAACTTAACATTCAGCTGATACAGTATGTAAATTTTAATCCGACTGATTTTGTAAAATATTATTTTTATTTATCCACAGAAGAGAAATGGAAGTATAAGGGACTGCAACACGATTTGGCCTGGTCCGGCCAGGTCTCTGGAAGCATTTAGCCGAAATCTACCACTGGACGTTGCTATCATTACGCGACACTGGTGTGTGTTTAGAAATGTGTCAGAAGTTACTAGCGCTATTGATTTATGAAGTTTCGTCTTGCTAAAATTAATATCAAAGAAAGTCTGTAATTTCATATCAACTAGATATCCTACTTCACGAATACGTGTTATTCTTTATTGATTAAGCATTGCATGAAAGTAATTTTATTTTATATTGCAAGCAGGCTCTGGCCGTAAAACAACTTCCTTGTCGTTTCATGTTTGTAAATTTTAAAAAGATGAGAACAACCTTTCTTTGTGTTCCTATGTTGAATTTTACAACAAGAAGTCACCAACATGAGGTTCGCTAGCGTCATATAATAAGCTGGGGTGACTCTAATCATTTTAAAGCATTATCAGCTAATAGTTTTGTTTCTATTGATCCTTCGAATGAGCTCCTCGTTGCATTTGTCCGAATTCCCAGACATAATCGAACATAGACGTACTTTTTTCAGCACCTTTCTAGCCATAGCGTCTAGTATATTCTCAAACAAATGGAAAACGTTTAGAGTCACCCCACTCTATTCTACAGGGTTCACACCGAGTTGTGTGATTTAAAACCTTTGGTTATAGTAGGTTTACAAAAACGAAATATCTGCCACAGCTTGATTATTGTGACAACATTATACTGGGTTCCTTTAAATAAAGAAAGAAGTTTCCCGAAGGCATCTGTTCTTAAAATAGGACAAATTTGCGTTTACAAATATTGTCGTCTACTTACTAAATATTGGAAGGGATCCTTGGGTTCATGGATACTTAAAATCACGACCCAAAGTAAACTTTCAATGTATGTCTTTGGTGTTCTAAAGGTCGGTCCATTTCTACATTTGTGTCCAATTTTAATGGTCTGAGTATGATATATCAAATACTATTAACGAACAAAGTATCTTTTAGTATACTATTAAAGAACAAAACTACACTATAACATGTCTTGTTTCATTTATATACAACATATAAACTTCTTTGAATCTGTTTCTTATAATTATACGCTGTATGTTGTGTTTCCATTAGAAATATTAACTTGATCCATTAACTTCCATTACGAGAACATACAGGAGAAAACTTATTGACATGAAAACACTTTTAACATTATTTTCGTCTAAGATGAAACCAGATCTTATCATAGATTAATTATACGTAATTATATATATCATTGGAAATACTTTATATTTGTTTTAGCGTGTAACCATTATTGATCTATTTGTGTTTCATGAAACACTAAGAAAAATAGATTTATTATGAAACCCATATTTATGAAATATAATATTTTTAGTACATTTCTACAATATATAACTAAATGATTTACTAAAAAAAAGTATTAAAAGATTATATTAATAGCTCGAAACAATGAAATGTTTTCTCAAGAATCCTTGTGTAAGAAGTATGCTTTCCTTTTTATACTTCACATTTCTTCTTGAATACCTGTAATAGTTGGAAGAATTAGTGGAAAAGAAATTGAGGATGTTGTCATCCCAAGAATTACTACATTTGGACTTACCTACTTTTTCAAGTAAATTCTTTATACATTCGTGAAGAATGCGAAAATGAATACATCAATATTTCAATCACCATATGAGTATCCTGATGGCAGAGCGCAGTATGACAAACTTTCAAGAAATACAGGAAAATGAAAAAAAAAGTATTTTGCAGATTTCTTCTGGGAATGCATTTTCAATTTAAAATTTTAAGGCTAAATAATTAAAGTTTGACTATAAATGTGGGCTAAATATTAAAAATAAAAGGATATCGATATCATGTTTCCTAAATTTTAGTCACGATGATTTCAGGTAAGGGTACTCATATCCAGAACTCAAAACCTGTAAGTGACTTCCTTAAGTTACCATCAAAATTAAGCTACTCATTAGATTAACTAGAAGACTTAACAAGTTTCGGAGAGCGTTCATAGCGATGAAACATCCTGCCAACGATGTGTAATTCAAACAAATCAGTAGTTACGTGGGTTGTTTACAATTGATGATATTGTCGTTAAAAGTTGTAAAGTCTAATGGTCGATATTGTAATTTGGATTGCAATGTGTTCTGTGCCACCTGTAGCCGTTAGAAGCGCTACCTTAATGCGTCAGCGCGACCCTTGAAGCGTCAACGATGCCAATTTGAAACCCTACTGATGCCTGTTAGAAACGCCTCCAATAGCCGTTCGTAGCTTTACGGATGTCCGTTAGAAACTCCACCAATGGCGGTTAGAAGCGCCTACGACGAATATAAGAAGGGCCATGGAAGTTCTTACAGTAGTCTTATCCGAAAAATGAATTAGTGATTATACTCCATTAATCATGTTTCTTCTATAATTTAAACTACAGTTGGAACATTTTCACTCTTTATACGAACTTATTTTAAGACAATAAGGAATTTTGATCTCTCTGTAATGGTAGAGGGGACATCCTTCGGACTAATTTACTATTGATTATCCAGTTTCTAGCAAAGAACTGGGTCACTGTTCGTCACACGTCATCTTCTTTTTGCAGTGTTTGCCCGGAAAGGTAGGTTTTCTGGCTGCGAAAAACAGTAATCTGTTCGTGCAAGATTTGGTATAAACGCCGGCTTCCCCGAGCCATATTTCTCGATCTTACCTTAGGCCCTTATTGCAGTATGTGGGCTCGCGTTATCACCGTGGATGAACATGCCCTTGTGATTAACTAGAGCAGGACGTTTCTCCAACAATGTAGTCCGTAGGCCTTCAAGTTGCGGACAATAGACATCTACATTGATGGTCTGGTTACGTGGCAAGAGCTCGAAATAATTATCCCACGGATATCCCACCAAACACTCGTCATCACTTTGCTGGGGTGGAGGTCCAGTTTTGCCACAATTCCTGAGCCGGCTTTTAAGTATCCACTGCCGTTTGCGTGTAATGTTATGGTAGATAAACCACTTTTCATCCCCTATCACCTTTCGGTCCAGAAATGACTCACGTCTGTGACAGGTGAACGGTATATGTCAATTCGCTGCTGCTTCAATTGAAGGTTTATGGCATGGGGTACACATTTTCCGAGATTCAGCACGTACCCAAGGTTTCACAAATGACGATGAACCGTCGAATGGGTGACACTGAGTTCACTGGCCAGTTCGTCAACAATTTGCATTGGATTTGGCTCCACCGATGCTCTGAAGACATCATTGTCCAGTTGCTAAGGTGCGCTTCTCATGGCTTATCATGAGGCATTGCTATTTGTGCCGCTGCGATGACTGGATGTCTCTGGTGCATTTCCTACAATATGACCTACCATATGTGGTCCTCCGACACTGCCATGATCAAACAGGAGCCACACTTTAAAAATATGGAGTAGATCTTCTCCTCCAACACCCTGCTGTACAACCTATTGCCCCATTTATCTCACCTATGGCACGTGCCGTCTACTTCACTATTCGCTCGTCACGTAACGTCATTGTAGCATTCATCGCACATACAACTTTACTTATGTAGGGTGAATCATATAGTCTATGGAGTTTTAAAATCATTTCGTCATGTTTCGGCCCGTATAACTTACTCGAAGCCTTAATTCCAAAGACACACATTTTTTGTTCACTTGTCATGGTCGAACTCCAACTTTCTCAACCATAAATTAGAGTAGCGACAAAATAACTGTTGTGGAAATTTTCAATTTTATCTTGATATCTATCGCGAGGTTAGGAGCTTCTGGACTGAATAGAAACATGAATTGCCGGAAGCTAAGTAACTCTTTATTTGTTCCATGGCGTCTTTCTTGCTAGTTACATATGAGTACCCTAGTTGGAAAACAGGTATTCTCCAAGCGGTCAGAATTTTCAGGAGAGACGAAATACTGACAGCACCAAACAAATGTATGTGGCATAATTTCACTTACGTTAAACGTTCGTAAATAAATGTTCAATAAATGAGCAAGATTGATAGCGGTTTATGAATGTAATTATTTGTAATATCGAATGATGAATATACATGTATTTTTTTGCTTGTTTGTTTCATTTAATTAAACGCGGTTAACTTTATATAGACGAGCCATAGCCATATACTATCGGTATAAAAATAAAAAGAATTTTATGAGCGGTAACTGCACTATGGCTTTCATTATAATACTTGATAGTACATATAATATTTTGATTAATAATTATTAATAAAATTTGACATATAAAATAGTCAGTCAGTCGTCATTGTTATCATTCATTCCATCGTCAATCACTATCAAAATACTTCTTAACTGATGAAAATATCACTTCGGATTTCATTGTTAGTATGAATTTCATTCTAAATTATATAGGATGTTATTTCGAGTCACTGTTGCATGTAATTCTTTTGTAGAGTCCGAATAACTGTGAATTAGTAGAAAATTCCACTCATAATTTCTTCGGCGCTAGTTGACAGCCGCCATGATTACCCAAACATCCATTTATTTCCAAACTCATCAATACTTTCGAATATACATGTAAAGAATACACGTGTAAAAGTATGTATAATGAATATATGAGAAGAATTTGGAGCAATATAGCCCTATGCGACAATTCTGATCACTTGTTTTTAATTATTTGAAAGTGTATGCAATGGGTTAAGTTTAATTCCAAACAACCTTGTAAATGATAATTGGGATTTGCGATTTTACTTTATGGAAAGGAGTTTGGAGTTAAAATATAAATTCTGATTTATAAGATTTTTAAGATTTTCTTCCTTATTTCTCTAAAAATGTTGGACAATTCTATCTCACCCAAGCCAAAGCTGTGTTTTACTAGTTACAGAAAATCCATGTAGCGTAGCTCCAAATCATAGTGGTGAACTTCATTATATTTAGTCTATTAACTCTAGTCACTTAAGGATGTTATATCCTATAAAAATATACACTTTGTGTGCAATCGAACATTCAGAACGTTCATTCAGCCTACACACACACCAACGGCATATCAGGAGATGGAAAACACTACGACGGCCACAGTTAACACATTCTATAAATCCGAACTGACGGTTGTTCGCCTCGAATTTGAATATTAAGACTGATTTATTGCGACACTAACTACCAAGGACGGTAATATTAGAATACAGTTGAAAATGTGACGACTCGGCTATAGATTCTAAAGTAGATCCCTTTATATTCTAACATCTCATTGTAGTATTTAGGCTACCATATTGGAAAACTCTATTCTGAGATAATATCTTTGATAAAGTTCTTGGGGAGTCGGTAGTTTCTAAGGACGGAACCTACTGTTATCGTGGGATCGTAACCACGATTCTATTGTTATCCAAAGATTGTGCGGATCCACACACGAACATGCAAAGTCATTCCCAAATAAAATGGCCCTTTATTACTGGTCCTTCATTTCATTCTAAGGTTATATCTAGCCTGCAGATTGCCAAATATACATCTTTCTAATCAACTCGACTAAAAGTGTGCAGCTAATCCGGTACACATGGTGAACGGCTAGCACCAATGCTCGTTATTTACTCTGGGCATTAGGGAATAGACAGACAATCTAATGTAGAAGAGGAGAGATCTTCTATCAGAGGCAGTATTTTGTTTAAAATTGAATATGTAGTAATAGTCTAAACTATTAGTGAGCTTGCGAAGGAGGGACGTAATACTTTCGCAAAACTCACTCCGAACCACTCTGTTCAATGGACTTCCACGGAACTTGAACCCATCATGAATTTGAACACAGAATTGATATGGCAAAGATTAGAATAAAATTGTTCTGGAGTTATGAACTTAGTAAATTACGTTGATTTTATTGCTTACAGTTGGAAATTGAGTGTGGTTGTTTGAAGAAATTCAATAACATGTATTGTGTACAAAATGTAGGAATTAATGAACATATTGACTAGCACTACTGTTTTTTCCTTTCACTTATTTCGCGTATTGCTTTTTCGCTTATTGACAAGAGGAAGGGAAATTTCCGAGGTGTGGATTTAGGTAAAATCATGTCCTTTGTAGTGTTAATTCTCTGCTCTAATTATTTATATTTACTTCAGCTCCTACATTTTTGCCTTGTAATCTATTTCCAACAACAACAGTAGATGTTCGTTGATGTTTTTCTTCTTTCTTCTTTGAACAACGTAAATATGTTGAGATGCTCCTGAGGTACTCTCTTGTTAACTTTAGAATGCCTTTCCTCGGTATAATTTCATGTTCCTGCTCCATCGCTGTTCAAATGATTCCACAAAACACTAAAATAAACGAAATTAGTAAACAATGACAGCAGTGCAATGAAAAATTGATATATCTACGTTCAAAAGGAAATTTGTATCATTAACTAAAGCGTTAATATTAAGCTGCACATAACATTGGTATATAAATTTAATTGATTAAATAAATTTATTCCAGAAATGAGTCTATATGAAAGCCGCAACAGTCAACAAATATATAGAAAAGTGAACTGACCAGCAAATCAAAATCTCTATTAATTGGCTCTTGGCTGAAACAGACCTAAACACTAACTGTTCCTATACAGAAGGTCTAAAGACTTCCAGCCTTTAACGACTTTGTGAATTAAGGAAACTGTAAGACAAAGACTAAGAAACTGTAAGTAAAAAAAAAACGTACTTGTAACCTTTTTGAATCAGCTCCTTCGAATGTACACATCATAATTTTATAGGCTCATCTCCAAGAATAATAATTTTAGCTTTGCACACGAGTGTAAGAATTTGTTTCTTTTCTACCCTTGTACTCGCTTCAACATTTCAGTCAAGGTCGACTCCTCGTTTAATATTAAAAATACAATTTCAGAGCTACCAAATTATTAGTATATGAGCAATAATGAGTTGGGTAACCAGAACTTTTAGTTGAAAAAGTGGGACAGTTTTGATAATGTACCAGCCAAAAGATGCAACGGTTGGTTACAGCAAATTAATTATTACAGTTCTATTTACATCAAGTAGACAACGTATATGCAGAATCGAATCTGTGCATATATATATATATGTATCACTGCTATCACATTTCTTGATAAGTTCTCTATCCCTTGATACTAGCTGATAAAACTCCACAAACAGAAGATTATAATTATACAGTACTTATAATATTGACTACAGTGTTACAGTTTCCATTTTGTAGCTCTCTTCTGTCCCACTAAGCAATGAGCGATATAATTAAAAAATGTTTTTTAAAACGGAAAAAATACGTGGAAGAAAAATATTTAAGAAAAATAATTAGAGAGAACGCAAAGACGTCATAGTGATGTCGGCATTGCTCGGATTGGTTCGACTGCTTTCGTCTTTTGTTTAATGTTACGTTCGAGGCACGCGTGCGCGTTAGGTTCGTATGAGAGCACACCCATTTTCGGCAACACCTTGTAACATCATATGATGGAAACTACTCCCAACCCTCATCCATACTAAACCCGGAACCTGCGGCTCACGAACCCCTACTTGATCACCTCATCCTGCATATAGGATAAAAAACAGGATACTTTATTGAGTTGGTACAAAACATGTCTTGGCTTCGCTGAAATCATGATTGAGTCCCCAAAGCAGCTTTTCCAAGCAGATCGAGCAATAATTGCTGAACCACCTTAATAAAACCCGGTTGTACAATGGTAACTCTATAAAATAGCTCGCTACACAAATAACGAAGCTGGCGAATTTTAGATAAAGAGGACCTGGTTGTACTGCTCGGATTAATGTTGACTGATACTGACCAATTAAAAAATACCAATATACATTGAATTCTAAAACTCTTTGGGCTCTACACAAAACAGGTTCATCGTAAAACGAAAACCCTAGGATACATTCCTGAAAATCCCTGAATCTTCATTATTGAATGTTGTATAAACGGACGGCTGGATGGACAGAAACTGTTAAAATAACAAAAAAGGTTAGCATAGTCGACATGCCACTGATAGCGGATTTAATGCGATATATAACGTACACCACTGGAAAATTAAAGTCTTGAAAACGTGCGGGCATATAGACGTGGGTGTATTTTCGTTGTTTAAAAACCGATTTCGAAAATTGACGCGCGGATGTAGAGAAAATAAGAATAAACGGACTCAGACGTAGTGCGCGGTGTCCAACCCTCCAGGATAAAAATACAGAACATGTCCACCCGAAAATGACACCCAGGAAAACCCTCTCAGAATGTGAAATTAGCTGTATCTTCGTTGTTTACTAACCGATTGCGAAAATTCAGGCGCGGGTGGAGAGAGAAATAAAAATAAACATGCTGCAAGGTGTCCGGCCCTCCAGGATAAAAAGTCCCAAGATGTTCACAGGAAAATTATACCCGGGGAAAAAAGAGGGAAATGTGAAATTGGCTGTATCTTCGTTGGTTACTAACCGATTTCGAAAACTCAAGCGAGGATGTATATAGAAATAAAAATAAAAGCTCTCAAACGTACTTTAATAATGTTAGCACATGATTTACCTTCCCACCTTAGAATGCCCAATCTGAATTACGATAAGACAAATAGTGACCGTAAGGATATTAATACTACACGAGGAATAAATGACCGACGTCGACGTGTCAAACTGTCGAAGGGAGACAGTAGGATGCATCCGTAGCGGGTTGTGAACATTACCCTGTAATACACAGATGGAGTGTCCTGTGCACCTTTGTGTCTGTTCAGTGCTAGTATCCGGCACACGTAACAATGACATACATAATATTATTAAAAACAACCCATTGCCCTAAATATATTACCAACTGCGTCCTACTAGTTCTGACTAGACTGAACCAGAATGAAATATGTGTTATTAGGATCAATGAGCAAACAAGGTAGGGTCAAGTCGGAATAGATAATAGGTAGCAATAGTGGAAATACAGCATATGCAACTCCATGGGCCATTGCGTATACAGACAACTGACTGGACATTACACATACATCTGTTGAATATACGAAACAAATGTCAGAGGCATTACGTACCTGTCAGTAGATCCAATAGCGCAGCGGAACACAATTGTAACATATATAATGACTGTGTACCGCCGTGGTGGTATTGAAACCAGGTTATTCGATTTTTAGAGCATTGAGTTTTACAATAACAGGCACAAATGCTACCCGACCTTGATATACACAATACAGCAGAGGGAGAGTATAGAGTGGCAACTGGACGAGCACGAAAAGAGAATATGACATACCCATGATTGAGCTTTTGCAGACTAGCAATGACATATGTACTAATGAACACATTACCAAACCACTTGCGATCACAGTGGGGGTACTACATACGTCACTTACTGGATAAAAATAACACACGTCATGAGCTCGACAGCATGATCAATGATCGCGAAAGTCAGCGATACATGGAAAGTATCGTCTGTTATAGATACATGTTATTTAGTGTCGTGTGACAGGCTTTTGCCATACGTATTCTTCAAATAAATGTTTCGTATACTGCATATTTCGTTTACACAACTAAGTACTTCTAGGTGAGAACTGTAATCACCTAAGTGTGTGTCGCTCCAAAGTGACATAAATCACTGGTGGTTGCAATTATCATATAATCTCGACTTCTAACCACACCACCCAGCTCTAAGCATCACACTTCAATACCGTTCAAATATTGAAGGGCTTAGAGATGTGCACTGAGCTGATCAGTAAAAAGTAGCTCAGATAACTTACAAAACTAAATATTTGGCTAAAGAAACGTTTCCTCTGGTCTTACTTACTAATTGGAATAGGTACGGGTATTTGGAAATCAAAGTATAGAATTTTTGTTTCAAATATCATGAAATGCAACAGCAATAAAACCGTATAGATCGGCTGACCATTTCCAGAATTACTCAAATAGCAAGGAATCAAAAGAATTATGTCACCTTTCTAAAATAGTTCCTTAGTTAAATTACTGGGCAATCAAAGATGCGAAACAAATGGACATGATTAAATTGGACTATATTGTCAGTCATCACAATTCTATTCAACCAAACAATGTAAATATTAATCAATCAGATAATCAATCTAATAAACAACCAGAGCCTGAACAGACATGAGCAAACGTTCGTTATAGCATCATACGACTTACTTGTAAGATTACTCTTGCCACGAAAGACGAACTCGGTACAGGCTGACGGACTCGTGGTGGTTTCAGTACTGCGGGGTGCTTTCGACTAAATTCTAAAACTCCAGTCTGTCACTCGTCACCTTCTGAGTGATTGCGTTAGCCTACAAGGAAATTTCCATAAATTCTGAAAGTCATGCCTGTGCTTTTGTTCGTGTTGCGAGGTGCAATTAAATCTTGAGCTATCAGCATTTACGTCATAACTGTTGAGTATCTTCTTCCGCGTTTTAGTTTTAAACTAGCAGGTTCATCGCTATTAAGTTTTAGCAAGACTCTTACATTCCTACAATACTAGCTTTCTATTCTCAAATATTTCTTTTGTACATCCTTTGTCAATTGTAATGTTTTAGTACATACATGAAAAATGGTTTTGAATTCTTTGATATTTAACAGTAATATAAACACAATTAAAGTATTGATGGCAGTTTGTGACTGTTAAGCTGACACGTAAGCGAAAATTGAATTTTGATGGCTATTGATTAACTGAGTCCAACATGGTCTGTAGCATGCATTCATTGCTATGCCTTGCATTCCTCTCGAATGTGATGATCATGCTTGTAGCAAACGTTCAATCGATGACGTAAAAGATGAAGTTTTGGAGACGTTTGCTTTTTTCGATAAATATAATTCTTTGTGCAAAATCCTTGTAGAAATGCATCCAGATCAAGACATCACCGTAGAAAGCTGTATACGTGCCTATATAGAGATGACAGGTAAGGACGACGATTTAAAGGCAATCTACGATGTGCTGTGGACAAAGGACGTTGAACATGGAGCCACACTTTTAGCTTTGGAGCAGGATTAAAAAATAAAACGAAATGTTTGTAATTACAAAACGGTCTTTATTGTGCAATTAACAAATACAGTGCTTGGGTTAAATATTACAATGCGCTATACATACTCTGACAAACAGTTACAAGACATGATATAAACACAGTTACAATATAGTTACACATAAGTGACGAAATGTACATGACAACATAAACAACCAACATGTAACAATCATAATACATGATTTGGCATTGCATATCGTCGTCGGAACTGCACTACACCCTATGTGGCAAATCATCAATTTTTCAGGAAGGCAAGAAAACTGGTTTCTGTACTACGGTCTTGAATACAATTTAGAGACTTTCAAGTTGTTATATCTCAAAAAGCAGAAGTTATTTTCACATGAATTTTTCTACAATATGCAGAGTACACAGAACTATAAACTGGTGCAAAAACATGAAATGTTAAAAAATGCCACATAGGGGGTATTGCAGTTCCTACGACTATATAACAAAGTAATGCAATAACCTGTGGCATAACACACAACATACCCAGTTCACCATTTCATATAAACCGCTTCCCGATACAACGTTTGGTGATAGATTGTCACATGGGATCCTTCAACATTCGAAGTTTATCGTTCTGTAAACACAATATGGGGCCACACTACCAGGATAGTTTGTTTTGTCATTTCATATAAACATTGCTACAAAGAGATTGTTGTCTACCCATCAGGGAAACAAACGTACTGCTTCATATAACCATCTTGTATTATCTTTACGAGACTGTGTACGATAACAAAGCAAAGCATAACAATGGTGGACGTATTAAAACATTGAAGCCCATCCGTTTTACTTTCGATCAGATTGGAAAACAGAATAAATGCTAACGTTAGGATACGTACGTCATTTTGACAATACTGTAACAGTTCATGCTGAAAGTCGAATGTTCTTTTAGCTTTGACACATTCCTTATGCCATAAGGCAACCGCATCAGATTTGCTCCCTAGATCGTAATACTCTAGGTCGGGATATAATCCAACTATTTTCTGATTCCTTGGAGTATTGAAAAAAAGCGGAAATTCGCTCTTTCTCAGGCATTCTTCCAGGCGTAACGTTTTTGGAAGGTCCGCTAATCGAACTCTCATAAACAGGAACGTGTCGCTAAATATAATGTTATTGATCGTGAGTTGCCCGATGCTAATTCTGCTGTTCTAATATTTCACGGGCAACAAATAAGTTGTCAAAGACGTGATCATTATGTAAGAGAGCAACCACTTTAGTAAACCTGGTACCCTGTTGTAAGACATGTGAAATAAACGGGACCATAGTGTAAAATATAAAGTCACGCGTGCCATCACCATAACCGCAAACAGTACATTTATTGCTATTTTCATTAATAACTTTGCATTGATAACATCGATGCGTCACACAAATTAAATTAGAAACTAATTCATGTTCACCCTTGTTGTTGGCATCCAATCGCATAGTTTCAATATCGTAGAGAATATACAAAATTATTCTACACGTTTTGGATGCTCTGGTTTAACGTAACAAATTTGGATCTCATTTACATATCCATATTTTGCACACCTTTTACAGACATGTTCAGCGCAAACATTCTTTGCTGATCTATTGCGCCAATCGAATTTCACGCCACACTGAACACATACTTGAACATGAACACATAATGATTTACGTTTCGCTCTGGCTACATTTCTGTCAAAGCATGCTTGATTTACAAAGGTACGATTACACTTGCTACAATAGCGTTTGGTTTCCACATTACCATCTGTATCAGGATGATAGTTTCGCATTGACTACGAAGATATGGGCATGTATGCGACCGAAGATTATTGTAAGGATTGAGACAATAATCTAAGTACCCTCTACCCTCAAAACGTACCCAATGTCATCTATGGTATCGTAGTGGTTATCTTCAAAACGAATAAATATTATCCTTTTTGCCGTTGGACCAACATACATTTTTTCGTACTGGCGTGTTTTGACCACACCACCATAAACAATAATTAGATACATATCCCCAAAGTATCTTTGGAACAGATCAACGTCATCAAAACTACCACCATTGCTACTACGTAAGTCTACCCCAGCAAAATAACATAGTTCCATTGCATTAGCATGCCAGTTTTTAGGATGCGCTTTCATATAGGCAGTTTTATTATAATTTTTATCAGACCTACTTCGCCCCATTACCAATGCTATGGACAGACAGTTTGGACATTATTCCACAGGAATAATGTGCTTTTACAAATAGCCTGCTGTGCGTGAAACTTAAGAACTGCAGTTCTCAAACTCAGCCCCCTCAGTTCGATTAGACCTACAAAGCACATTTCCATGTAATGCACATACGACAGTCGTTTAATTACAAGGAAAATATGGACGGATCATCATATCTTCAAGAAAGCATAGAAGTTGAGCGTCACCACCAACTTGCAAGGATTACAACCGCTTCGACAAATGCCAGTTATCAGTGAGACCAAACAAAGATACTTGTTTATAGGAAAGCGTTTTACAGGAAAATCTGTGGCTCATTTAAAACACCCGTGATCTTTCTCAACTTCCACATAGCTATGATTTCTATGTTGGATATGTGTGATCCACGAAACGCCCGTACTATGTATTGTATCAAGTAGCGTAACATTAAGGCCTACAAGGCCTGAAAAACAGGCGCGTCTGAGGCTTTAGGGAACCCACTTTATCCCCTAATCGAAATATCCTTTACTTTTCACTGAACGGCCTTCTCATTGAACATGTAATAACTAAATGTTCCTTCCACTACCTGGCTTTATACAATCATTATATTTGTGATGCAATCGAGCACCCATCCACAGGACCATTTTAATGAATGGACACAATTAGCAACCGCCAGGCACCCGCAATTCAACACAAACTTCGATTGGGGAGCACGACATGATTACCTAAATATTTCTTACAATCATTATCTTTTCAAATTTCTTAATTTGATCATATTTCCTTCAATTTGACATAGTACTTACGTCAGTTTCTTATAAGCAATGAGTATTGTGAAGTGATAAGAGGTAAAATATGATTAGATTTTCGGAATCTACTCTCTTCAAGGATACTACAGAAAGGCCGTACGAAGTACACGTTGTACTGTTTTAACGTATTGTAGTGTTCAATTTTCTCATGTGAATGCCATCTACTGACAACGACTAACGTTTAATAAATAACTTGGTTGAAAGCCAACTGTTGGGGACGTACTTTTCAGGGCATAAATTTTTAAACTAATTAATAGTGTTCAAAACAGATACAGTTGTGCTGGGAAGAATGTGGACATCAAGTTCATCCTCATTTCTTTTTACGGAACGCAAAATCTTGCAGACCCTGTTATATGTTTGTTGTATGTTGAATACAAACAAGACTCCGCTAATGGCTGCCGTAGTTTTATGATAATGCTGCAAATATGCTCGGATGTTATACTGGATTGTAAGCACGGATCAGTCAACTGAATGATTTGAATTGAATGGCCGTTACCTATCTAGGGCTCAGGCTATCAACTGAATGCGTACGCTTTGCTTTCTCTGCAGCATTCAACCTGAACTTGGTGGGAGTAAATCCATCGGCTTCTGCACACATTTGGAATCTTCTGGCAGCAAACATTACAAGAAGATCGTGTTGGCGCCAAACGTCTGCCTGATAAGAGATGGCCGTCACATTATGATGTTGTTCTATAACTGCATGAAGATTAAGAGAAAGTAACAATTCGCACTGAATTCTGTGTCAACTGACATTTACAGGAAATTGAACCTAAGGGTCTATTTAAAAGAATCGATAAAGAAAATGACGATTTCGGAATCGATATTTCCGACAACACTTTGAATTGGCATTCTTGACTGAGTGAAAAAAGCAAGTAAGATACTGCAGTCGAAAACGGTACATACATGTTACTCGTACCGTGAAGCTTTTGGAGTCTCTAAATTCGTTTGTCTAAGATGTTAGAAACAAATTTAGCGAAATGAATTGAAGATCAAGGGTAGTTGTCCAGATTTAAATTATTAATAGGTCAAAACAAGTAAATCTTCCCAGCAAAAATAAAATGTTCAGAGTTGAAACATTGATCCCTGGACTCTTTGATCCATTACCTGACAAAACTTGCAGTAACTTATTCATCAATTTAATTCTGTTTTCACTCATTTGTCAATTGAAAATCGTTGATTCTGTAGAGATAAGCTGTTAAAGAAACTGGATAGTGTGTATCACATATATTTTGATTATGTTGATCTCTTAAATAAATGCAAACATCTCAAGAATTAAATAATAATTGATGAGAAATGTTATATTTTCCTGCGTTGTCCAGGAGTAATAATTGCAGGTGATTTGAAATTTATGTTTCCCAACGTTGAAATTGCACTCAAAGTATGCTTGTGGATGGTGGAGACCAGTTGTAAAGAACAAGTACGTACTTTGTTGCGGAAGGGAGTAAAAAATTACGAAGTAATTGAATTGTCAACTTGTCTCCTAACTTGCAAAAAATCTGTATCGAGTACAAACTACATAGACCTATGTACGATGTATATAATTATATTGATGCCTTGTATCCATACAATTTAAATAAAAACAAGGTGACAAGGCTATTCCACTCTATTGTAAAAACACACAGCAAGCGTTAGGGTTTGAATGTTATAACATCTTCCTCAGACGAAACACTAATCAACAATAACATTTCATAAAAAGCACCTTTTCTACATCTTGCACCGATCACGTCCGATTATTCACTTACTTTCCAAAACTAAACAGATTTTTACCAATGAATGGCATCCCCTTATAGACCACACCTCTCTCAGAGCAGGAAGAATATTACGCAGAACATCCAGTATGACATTCGTTCATAGACCACACCTCGTAGTTAACCAGAACGTTATAACAAACTTGAACAGCAAACTACATAACAAGAAAACTGAACCGAGGTGCAAAATATATTTTAGAATTATGAATATAACTCTAAGCGGGGAAAGGAAGTGGAAAGAAGCAGGGAAAGGATATTGTTTGCGCCTGGATTCAGCTCCCTTGTTATGTAGTTTTCTGTTACAAGTTTGTTATAGTGCTCTGGTCAGGTCCATTTCACCAGCCCCCCCCAGTTCAAAAAACTCAAAATATTTCTTTCCCAATCGTTTGTCCTTCGTTTGGCTCCGTTTGTCCCGAAAAAAGTTTTGTTTGTCCCCTCGTCACTTCCGAAATATAACAAAAACTAAGTGGGGGAAGGGGGCTGCTGAAACGACAGCGACCCACATCTCCAAATTCAAAATTTATATTTGCCATTTGTTTATGCTTCGTTTGTCCCCATTTGTCCCGAAAAAAAATTAGTTTGTCCCCTCACGGTTTCCGAAATATAACAAAAACAAAGTGAGGGGCTGGTGAAACGACAGTCCACCAACATCTCCAAATTCAAAAGTTCTTTTTGCCATTTGTTTATGCTTTGTTTGTCCCGAGAAAAATTTCGTTTGTCCCCTCACGGTTTTTGAAATATAGTGAGTTAAAAGTAAGGGGCTAGCACCTCACCTCTTCAAATTCAAAATTTCGTTTTACTGTTCTATTGTGCTTCGTTTGTCCACGATTGTCCCGAAAAAAAAATCGTTTGTCACCTCGTTTCTTCCGAAATATAACAAAAACAAAGTAAGGGGCTGGTGAAACGACAACTCCCTACATCTCCAAATTCAAAATTTCTTTTGCCATTTGTTTGTGCTTCTTTTGTCCCGAAAACATCGTTTGTTCCCTCACCGTTTCCGAAATATTTTGAGATCAAAGTGGAAATTACTGGATCCCCACTTTTTCAAATTCAAAATTTCTTTTTACCGTTCGCTTGTCCTCTTTTGTCCCCAAAACTTCTCTTTTGTCCTCTCACCGTTTCCGAAATATAACAATATCAAAGTGAGGGGTCTGCTGAAACGACAGCCCCCCACCTCCCGAAATTCAAGATTTATTTTGTTATTTGTTATTGCTTCTTTTATTCCCGTTTGTTTCGAAATAAATTCGTTTGTCCCTTCATCATTTCCGAAATGTAGCGAGATGAAAGTTGGAGGAGTGCCCCTACCTCTTCAATTTCAAAATATATTCTTTTCATTCTTTTGTGTTTCTTTTGTCCCCGTTTGCCCCTAAAAAAATCGTTTGTTCCCTCATCGTTTCCAAACTATAGCGAGATCAAAGTGGGGACTGGCCCCAACCTATTCAAATTCAAAATTTCTATTTTCCGTTCGTTTGTCCCCGTTTGTCCCGAAAATATTTTCGTTTGTCGCCACAGGGTTTCCAAAATATAAAAAAATAATGTGGAGGTCTGGTGAAACGACAGCCTTTCCAGTTCTCCAAATGCAAAGTTTATTTTGGGCATTCCTTTGTCCCGAATTTTTGTTTGTTTGTCCTCTAACGGTTTATAATGTATGGTGAAAGCAAGATGGGGAACTGGGGATACAGCCTTTCTCCTCTTGAACTTTGAAATTGCCAATCGTTCATATCTCGTTTGTCCTTTGTGCCGTTACAATTTTCTTTTGTGCGATAGTCAATTATGAGCACAGAGGAAATATACGGTGAGAGAGCAAATACAAATATGTTTCTATTGTTTTCCTTTTTCCTTAGACTGGATTTTAATTGGGTTTTCATGTATTATCGTTTTTAAAAATTCTTTTTGAATAATAATTTAAAAATTATCATTACTCTAATTTTTACTACGAATATCGTTTCAACATAATGATCAACTTTTAATGTTGGGTGGAGGAATATAGAAATAACACCTTAGGTCCCGCACACTGGGAACTGTTTTGTCTCCCAAGCTAAATGCATTGAGTGTTGTTTGAGCGCGCACACTGCGGCGACAGAAACAGAAAAGTTGCCGAGCCGTCGCCGAGCAGGGAGATAGCTCCGAGACAAAACAGTCGCCTAACACCTTAAAGTACATGGAAGTAAATGGCAGGCCGCACACTGGAGACAGAACTGTTGCTCAGAGAAGAGAATATTATTATATTCTTCCTTTGCAGTGTGAAAACAGAAGTGTGTTGAAAGCCATCTTGAAGCATGTCTTTAATTAGTGATGAAGACAATGAGAAACTAATTGAAGGTATAGAGAAAAGTCCACCGTTATTTAAAAAAAAATGTTTGAATTATATATTCAGAACTGAATTTGAAGAGGAAGTTGTGGGAGGATGTATATGTCGCTGTTATAAGAAACTGAACCGAACTTTCCAGCCAAGATAACAATAACAGAGATAGGTACATTATTCGATAGCAGCAGGGGTGTAGCCACGGGGCCGTGCCCCCGAAATGAAAATTGGAATAACACCGTAGATACAATAAGTTTAAGGCATTCGGTACACGATACCTATAGGTCAGTTCATCTGAAATGTCACAGCTTGGCTGCACGTAAGAATACTTCAAACGAGAATTGAAGCGTATGCACGAACAAATATCTATAGCACATTCTCAAATTTAAACAAAATCACGAGTAAAAATATGAGGCATAAAATATTCATACTTTGGACAAAAGCGGACTTTAGTCTAACATATCTTAATGCAAAGTATGAATATTTTATGCTTCATATGTTTCTTGTTATATAGACGTTTGTTCATGCATGCGCTTCAATTATTAATTTTTACACAAATCTATTAATTAATGGCAGCAGTTTTAGGTGTTGCGGCACGTGCTAAAATTTGTGTTAACAGATGTTTACGAAAAATATATTATCTTCGGACTGGGCTGTCATAGAACATTGATACAAATACCATTTATAATTTTAGTCCTCTGCATGAAAACCCCAAAACATAATCGAACTAGCAAAAATGGTATCCAAATGTGATTGTTGAAATAAAAACAATTCCGGTTTTCAGGGCGTTTTATCGACTGGAAGGGATTGAATATATCATAGTTCATTTTTTGTCCACTATTAACATATCAAAGCATGGTGAAGGATGATATGTGCTTCCCTAATATTTTATGATTTTTTGAAAATCTAAACATTCGTATTTTATGTATATTGGAGGTCCGATATATCTGGTTTAAGAAAATCTAATTTTTTTCACACGTTATACATTTATGCCAGAAGAAACCACGGTGAAAATTTGAACTTCAATATTTGAATTTGAAGGGAGCTGCAAATTTGGTGGAAATTGATGGTGAATAATGATCGTGCGCGTCATGGACTCATGGTATGAATATTACAGACTCTTATCTCTGGTGAGAGAACAGATAAAAATCTTATTTTTTTTACACGTTACGCAGTTATGTCAGAAGAAACTAAGGTAGAAATTCCAACTTTCATTTTTGAGTTTGAATTGAGTTGCAAATTTGCAAGTTGGGTGGTGAATAATGCTCGCGCGCACTTTAGTACATGTTATATTACCACCAGAGTGCCAAAAAGATGTGAAAACGTAAAGCAGATCCTGAAATTTCCTTGTAAGAAAACTTATTTTATACATATTCAGTGTTCAGTTGGCAACATGGCTGCTCCGCATTTCCACTGTCTTTTTATTCCATTATGCAATTAAGCCTTTTGTAAAACGTTGCCATCTTTCTATGTGTGAAGCGCTTACGCAGTTGTCTACATCTCTTATTACTTATACATATCAATTATCACTACAATAGTAAAATCGTTCTTCATAGTTCTGATGGTAACAAAGAATATTTCTTTTAACAACAGTTTTTGATACGAGTTTCCAAAGCATCGCACGAGCATTATTCATACCCAGTTTTGAATTCTGTAACTCCCTTCAACTCAAATATCAAAGTTGAACTTTCTACTGTAGTTGCTCCTGATATAAGTGTATAAATTGTGGGAAAATGAGATTTTTATCTAATCTCCCATCAGAGATACTGATGTTCAATGTTCCTATCAAAGCGTGCACGAGCATAATTCATCAATAATTTGCAAATTTGCAACTCCCTCCATACTGAAAAATCATTAAAATTCAAAATTATATCGTAGTTTCTTCTGACATAGCGTGTCAGAAGAACACGCATAGCGTGTAAAAAAACACATTTTTATATTTTCTCACACCAAAACTACTGGGCCTTCAATATGCAGAAAATACGAATTTTTGTATTTTCAAAAATCCATAAAATATTAAAGAAGCATATAGGCCTATCAGCCGTCCTGTATACTTTCAATATATACACTATAATATTCAGTCCCTTCCGAGCGAAAAAGCGCCCTGAAAATCGGAGTTGTTTCTATTTCGACAGTCACATTTGGATATAATTTTGACCAGTTGGTCTAGTTCGATTATGTTTAAGGTTTTTCATGCAGTACAGAGGATTTAAATTATTAAGCAGATGTTATTGGAAAGATTTGTTTTTGTTGGAATATCCTAAAAGGTATTACATTTCCGTAAACATCTGCTAACGCAAAGTTTGGTATGCACCGCAATACAAAAATGGCCGCTAATTATTAATCGGTTGGTATAAGAATAAAATAATACCCCTTTAGAACTATTCGTATATAAGGAATATAAACATTTTTAAAAATAACTGAAAGCGATCGAGCAGTTAAGCTTGTCGATTTCAGATGCACTATGCACTAAACCTTGCTTGAATAAACGTTATTGGACTATTTTGGATAAACACGAGTATATGATACTCTTTGGTATTTGTAAATTAGTAAGGAAATATCAGGTTCCCGCGACAATTTATCTGGCTACACCGCTGGATAGCAAAACATGCATGAAATTCATGACTTATTATATGAAAACCAGTTTCTGGTTGCATTTTCTCTCCTAAATTCAAAGATGTGATCTGTTTTCTGCTATCACGTCAGGTTTATTCACAATTTAAGAAAATGCGTTGACTTTCGTACATATCTATCATACTGTATCCTAGCATTTTTTATGACTGATTTCATACAATTTAAAAATACAGATAGAATTCTAATTCTCAGCAATCTCTCACTGTGTATAGGATGCACTCTTTTTCTTCTCTTTTGTTCTTAAATTTAGCATTAGCATTAACACACAAGCTAATTGTAATGCACATTCTTCGAAGTCTATACTGTAACCAATGTCCGGCCAAATTGTGATAATGTTAAATGCCCGGCAACTTTTCTGTTGCTGTCGCCAGTGTGCCAGTTTTGTCTCCGTGAAGTTGCTGACTGCAGGAGAGAGAGACAAAACAGTTGAGCGACTGTTCTGTCGACAGTGTAACTCTATACCTTACGTAACTCGTAAGTTCATCGCCGTAGTGACAATCGTTCGCCATTGGATTATTTCCTGGGCAAGGTCAAGACAATTATCCGGCAATATAAAATTTTACACTAACGAGAGAAAATCGTTTGATAGTAAGCACGTAGTTTACCGTGTAGCCTGTGGGTGAGGGTAACGCCCCTGCCTTATAATCAAGGGGCCCCGGTTCGATTTATGTTGGAGATATAAGTGGTTCTGAGCCCGCGTTAAATTGTAGGTCCCATCCTTTGGACGTCATTTTCGTCCGATAGAAGGCAAAACACATCAGTTCACCATGTCGATTGTCACAATGTCACTTGTAAATGGGTATGTTCTCTGACCCTCCGCTCAAGCTGCAGAATTCATTCTCACTCTCCCACCCTCTCTTTCTCAATCACACTCTCTAACTGTGTGTGTGCGTATGAATGAGAGAGAGAGAGAGCGTATGTATATATGTGTGTGGATACTCTATGGCTTATGGAACTCGCAACTTCATCGCCGCAGTAACAAACGATGGTTCTATCCTGGGTAAGAACAAGCCAGTTTCATCACAAACATCTACTTGTCGTCGCCATTTCATTATTCTTACAACATCGGGTAAGTCGTACAGTCCGTGAGGTTCTTCATTATTCAATGTCCTCCATTCTCCAGTCATCTCGTCATGTTTTAGTCCGTTTCGAACACTCGTGATTTATGTTCATCTGCTACGGTCGCACTCCAACTTTCGCAACTGTAAATTATTACCGGCAGAATAACCGTTCTGTATATTTTAAATTTCAACTTCCTTGATATTATTCGCGAGGTTGTGAGTTTCTGGACTGAATAGAAACATGCGTTCCCCGATATAAACCAATTTTTTATTTCTTCTGTTGTTACATATGCTCCCAAATATTTAAATTTGTTTACATTCTCTATATTATTATTCTTAATTGTTATGTTCCTATTTCCGTTATTCTCTGTGTTTCGGCTCGATACCATTCATTTTGTTTTCTCGATGTTTACCTGCAGACCTATCTCATCGCACGCTTCTACTAAGACATCAGTGTTGCTTTGTAGTGCCTCTATATCTTCCCCTATTAAATCTACATCATTCGCGTACACGCGAACAGTTAATTAAAGCCATTCAGCGTTAGTCCCTTTTGCCTTCTTTCATTTTTAAAATCGTATATTCTAAAGCAAAGTTAAACAGTAGTTGGCCTTGGCCTTGTTTCAATCCGTTGCTAATCTTGAAACTATCTGACATATGATAACCTACCCATACTCTGCTTATGAGGTCGCTAAGACACATCCTCACAAATTGAAGAAGTATTTTCGGAATTCCAAATTGTGCCATTATATTGTATAACTTTTCCTTTTTGATAGAATCATAAGCCTTCTTAAAATCAATGAATAGCTGGTGAACAGTCCCATTGCATTTCCCTGCTCTAAGATTTTGCATCAAGGCATGAATTTGGCCCAACGTGGACCAATTTCTTCTAAATCCACATTGGTGATCTCCAATATTATTTCATATACTTATATACTTTAGCGAGTGAGGAGTTAATTACTCAATACTTTGTAACTTGTTGGAAGTAACGATATTCCGCGGTAATTATTAGTCCGATTTATCGCATTTATTTAATAAATCGGAACTATTATTGAGGTTTTCCATTCCTTTGGAAGTTCCTCCTTTCTCCATATAGCGTTATTCAATTTATGCAGTTCCTTGAATAGTGCCGTTCCTCCCGCTTTAATTAATTCCTTTTAAATATTGTCTATTTCCGGTGATTTGAAACTTTTTAAATTTCTTTTATCGACATTTCGACCTCGATCTCGCTAGGTTCTGGTATCCACGGTTCTGCTGTATAATTGTCAAATTCCTCTGTTTATTCTCCGTTGCGTGCATTAAGAAGATTGTCGAAATAGCTTTTCCACACATCGATAATTTTAGCCGGATACGCCTGCATTCATTTCGCGATAATTTCTAATCATGCCTAACCTCGACTGGTAACCCTTTCTTAACGAGTTTACTCCTATGTCTAGGTCCCGTATGTTATTTGTCTTCCTTTTTCCTCTATTTCCAGAATCTTCTGCCTCAGATATTCTCGCCTTTTGTTTCTGAACCAGCGTGTGGCGTTGCGTTTCGCGATACTGTAGACGTTGGTATTTGCTTAGTTTTTATTACTTATCCATCGCTACCTTGCTTGTTTTCATTCCTCATGAAGCTTAAGGCATTCTTCATTAAACCAAGTCTTGTTTTTCTGGTGTTTCTTTTCACCTACGCGTTTCTTTGCTGCGCCCTTCACTGTGTCACGAATTGCCTCCCATAACTTACTTACATCAATTTCACTATTAATTTTATCTTTATTACTGCTCGTGTCGGCTATGATTTGGAACATATGTGAGATTTCTAGTTGGTGGTCCACTTTTACGCTTGGATTATCTAATCGTTTAACTTCGGATTTCAGTTGTTTAGGATCCTTTGCTTCCTCTGTTCGCGATGCATAACTTTTCCCTCACTTTTTTGATCACTAACTGATGGTCGGTGCCACCTTCCGCTTCTCTGTAAAACCTAACATTCATTAAGTTGGTGTGTCTTCGTCTATCTACTAATACGTGAACGATCTGGTTGAGCGGTTTGCCATCCGGAGATTCACATGTGTATTTGTGTATGTCTTTGTGGAGTATGTGCATTTTAGTAGCAAGTTTTTCGACATCGCGAAAATTATCAGTCTTTCTCCATTGTTGTTTGTCTTTTCGTGAAGGCTGTATTTGCCTGTGGTAGGTCTATATTTTTCCTCCCTCTCTACTTTAGCGTTGAAATCACCTAACACAATTTTCATATTATACTTCGGTAATAGGTCGAACAACCTTTCTAGCTCCTCGTAAAATGTTCTTTGTCGTTATCATTAGCCTGTTCGGTCGGAGCATAGACATTTATTAATACCCTATTGCGCCATCGGCTACGTATCGTAACGTACGATAGTCTTTCGTTTACGAACTCTATATTCTGAACCGCAGGAAGGATACTGTTCTTAATGAGGAATCCTGTTCCGAAATTTTGAGACTGTTTTTCCCCGTAGTAGAAAGTGTACTTGCCCTATGGGATGCTATCCTGACCCTACCACCGGACTTCCTGTATCGCTAGTATGTCTAACTCGTACTTTTCAGTCTCACGTACCACTACCTGAAGAGCGCACGTTTGGTACAACGTTCGTACTTCCCACGTTCCTATTTTAAGGTCTTTCTTAGTCCTGTTCTTGGAAGCTTCTGAAGCTGTTTCTGTCCGGAGATCCGAATGAGAGGAACCATCTATTACTATTTCTTAACATGATTTAGCGGTGTAGAGTTGTCAGCTCTACGAGCTCACAGTAAAGGTAGACATTCAAGATGTCGTCCTCTGTCCATCTCTGAGCCTGGCCGATGTCATTCATCTTCAGCCACAGAGTAGTAATGGTGATGCTGCTTCCACTCACCATGATAATATTGTTCGAGGTTACCTTCCCCTTGCCTTTGTAGATCCCTCCACTAACTGCAAGGCAGCAGCACTGATTTTGGTCCACAGCGGAATATTTCCGGTACCCACCATATCTGGTCGGCATTCCCCTATCCGCTACCTGGTGGGAGACTAGTAACTCCGACCCGGGATATATATTCCTCTACTTGTTTTCTTGGTTGGCCGCTGGTGAATTATTTTTTCCGTCCTGGCTTTGAGTAGCAGACTCTCACTGCGGTGCAAATTAACAAGGAAGTACGTCATCAGTTGAGCACAGGAATTAGGGATAAGACACGTGATCGGGCTTCTTATGTAACCCAGCTCTACGTAACGATACTGGAGTGACTAGTTAGTGTCGAAAGATAGATAATAGAGCAAATATTTAAACTCGTATGTCCACTTCCAGTCTAATCCAATATGCAACAAATTTTGCTCTAACTCAATGTTGTACGATTCTTATCGCTGTGCGGCCCGCTTTTTGTTATATTTCGGAAACGGGGAGGGGACAAACGAAATTTTTTTTCGAGACAAAAGGGGAGAAGCGAAGCACAAACAAATGGCAAAAAGAAAATTTCAATTTGCAGATCTGATCTGGGGGGTTGTCGTTTCACCAACCCCGCACTTTGTTTTTGTTATATGTCGGAAACGGTGAGGGAACAAACGATTGGGAAAGAAATATTTTGAGTTTTTTAACTGGGGGGCTGGTAAAATGGACCTGTTCTAGTCTACTACGGGGTATGGCCTGTGAGCGAAGGACTGTGATTGGTAAAAATTTGTTTAGTTATTAAAGTAAACAAATCGGCGGAAGGGCTTCTGGTGCTTATTATGAGCTGTTAGTGTTAACTATACACAAACATTTGTAAAAAACGAGGAAAATTACTTCGTCACATTTATTAGCTCCTATGGTTTGTCAAGACTAATGCAGGATACACGTTTAGAACTTCAATAATTATTAATAATGAACTTTAAGAATGAATATTTCGCAGACAATCTTCTTGTGGGGGGCGGAAATAAAAAATATACGAGTCTCTTCTATTTCCATAAAGACCTTGTAGAAAAATATTACCAAAATCTTTGACTTAATCGGTCCAATTTTCTTAAACTTCCTGAATTGGGACGGAAAGTGCTAGGAATATATTCTGTTTCAGGGGGCCCAAATTTATGTTTTACAGATGGCCCAACCAATTATTTTTAACCCCTGAATGTACATATATTTTTGAAATAATAAATAAAATGACGCGACTGAATGCTTTCAAATTTAACTATCTTCGTGTAATGGTTGTGTAAACCCTAAATCATCACAAAGAAAACAAGGATGACAATGTACATATAATCTTTAATTAATATTTGCATGTGTAATGTTATCACAATGAGAAAATACATAACAGAACGTATCTTAAAGTATATTAATACTTGGCTTTTAATTTCAAGCATTAGACTAGAATAATCTTACAATTATATAACGTTGATATGAACACTCATTTAAATATGAAGACTGTATAAACTTTGTAAAACCTCAAGTTTTGATGCCATCGCATGAAATCTGAAACAGATTAAACTTTTAATGTCTAAGTCATCTTCACCAACACAGTTGCAGAAATGAATCCACAGATCTCGTAATAAGAGTTGATATATACTACTTGCGTGTCGTTTACTGCTCTTCATACTCTCTGTTTCATCTACAAGCTCTTACAAATGTCATCCTCACATCAACGCTGAACACGACCTAAGAATCACTCTACGACAATCTGGAATAAAAAATAAGTTCATGGGGTACTCACCAGCAACGTGCTAACATGATATATCTTCGAAGAAAAACATTTCTGCATGTATTTGAATCTGTAATCAATACAAGGTGACCTGAGAGTGGTTTGTTTTTAAATTTGAATTTAAATTATAGTTCAAAGACTATTGGCAGCAATATTTTATGATCCTAATTAGATTAGAAAGTAATTTCATCAATATTTATAGTCCTGTGTGCTAACCAGTTCTTATTAGTTAGCAGTTACGTTTCTTCTTCACATATTTCAGTAACAAGTCTTAAGATAGTTACAACAAGGATAAAATAACTCGAGTAGCCACACGTCTTTACATTTCAGATTGTAGATAAATGTCTATGGTGCCTAGATCTCGATTTTACACAAATTTGTGGAAGTGGTCCTAAAAACTTAGGCACTATCCTGCGTTCAAACAACGTATTTTTGACACCAGACCATTCATAAAATATAATAAAATCACTAACAAAGTTCTCGCAAACTGTTTATAGCCTCTACACAAATTTCATTAATGGTAATTACTATCTTTCCAGTGACAACACATCAAATAAGTTTTTCTAAAAGTTAATTTTTGACAACTGGCTTATACATGACTGTTGTTGGATAATTATATATCAGAAACTCCATTTCTCTCGAACTGAACATCAGGCGTTTTACAAGAGTGCTTTGGCACTAGTTCATCCAACTGAATAACTTTGAATTGATATACTTCCTGGCATCCTTTCTCCTTGAATATAGAACGTTCTTGATTTAACTTTCTGAAAAAAGACAACTTAAAAGGATACGATTATAACCTGGAAGGATTAGTTTCGCCCTTGCCAGTTCTCTTTCTGAATAAGTTGGAAAATTTTCTCACGTAATCAATTTAATAATTGTTTGTGCTTTCCTTCTAGTTCATCACACACTTGTAGGTCAAAGTCTGGATCAATACCTTGTCTTTGACAGAAAACATATAATCAAGTTTGAAACGTTATAAAAAAAACTAATAAACAACCAACATTATTAAATTCTAATAGAGCGAACGATTTTTAAACATTTTATTTATGGCCTGCAGCCATCTAAGGATCAGACCGAGATTGGGAAGGGGAAAGATTTTGGGAAGATGTAGGCCAGGGCTTATGTTGAAGGTGCCATTGCGGCACTTGACTATTATGATTGTTGGAAAACGCTGGAAAACTCATTTAGGATGTTCGGCTGCTGGAATCGAACCCACAACCTCCAGAATGCTCGGTCAACGCTCTACTGCAGAGCTAAACCGGCTGGGTAACATAGCGTACGAGGCATAGTAAGAGGTCAAACAGGGTTTTTAGGTCACCTTAAAAAATTGAAAGGAAAAGTCTTCAAATGATCAGAATCACCATAACAATCATAGTATCAGATTCATGAAAGATAAGGAAATTTATATTTATATATTCTTTTTATTATAATTACCTATACGCAGAGAGAGATGAGGTATTCGGTAGCACATTGGGATAATTGAAAAATTCATAAATTCAGATGTTCTAGGTAAACAGTACATCTTGTATGTTTGACTTGTTGTACATAATTCAAACCAGTATTAAAGAAACGTTTTATTGCACTTTACTTTGCGCTTTTAACCATCATTTTCCTGAGACCATGACTCATGTTTCTTCAATAACATAAAAAGTAGTTATTATAAAACAACAAATAGTTCTGATACGATAAACGTAAAATCAAATCTATTGGATCGACTTTATACAACTATAGTTTGAGTTACTTTGTTCCCGTTACTATCCCTTTACATATAACTTGACTTAATCTTTCAAATTTCTTACACTTCTCAGTCTCTTAATTATCTTTCTTATAATTTCACAACCAAACGCTAAACCACTTCCAAATAAACCTCCAACAAGCAGAGAGAAAACACCAACGAATTTTGATATGCCAAGCACTTTTGGTTCATTATCGTCTTTTCGTTTTTCTGATTCAATTGCAACAGAATACATTACATCACTATGCCATTTCACGAGAAGACCTGAAAAATCACAACGCTGAGTCAAGTAATCTAATATATCCTGAAATGGTGAACCTCTTCTAAGCAGATAAAATAGCGGTACAGCAAGGACCTTTTCTGGTAGAATATACAAAATAGGGTTTCCTTCTGAATCACAAAATGATTTATTATACACGATGTATTCCGTGTAGGACTTAGTCCATAAGAATCCATAATTTCTTGCTTCAATTATTTTATCGTAACCTTCCTTCAATGAACTTACTGGGATCCAACGGTCAATTACTGATTTCGATACAGGATTTGAAGTATCGTCAAAAAAACGTTTCAGTCGTTCGAATCCACCAAACTGCATACCAGATAATACTAAATCCTCCGTACTCCTAATAGGCGGATACTTCTTTGGATTAGTGATGTATCCAAATAATGCAGCTTGGTAACAGGTATTAATCACGAAGGAAGGAAAAACCCAAAACAGAAAAAATATTCTTACTGTCGTGATATTTTTAAGGCGCCTAACAGATATTCCTAACAGAAAGGAAAGATTCTGTAGAAAAGTAAATCCTAATTCTGTGGCTCTTTGCAATCTTATTCTTTGGATTATATTCGATGAAGTAGAAAATATTAGGAATGCAAAAAGTGTTGCAATCCATGATACAGGATGAAGTGGAAAATATATGTTCATCCACTGAGGATATATTGTAGGCACCGAAACGATCCATACTCCGTAAACATGTCTTCTTGAGTATACATAATCGTAATCTAAGTATCTATCACTGTTAGTGAATGCAGGATATAAGACACCTTTATATACGCCAGAGCTAATTCTTGCAAATAGCTCGGTTTGCGTTCCATTTTCAAACTTTGCACCATAGTACTGCGGTTGTGTAATAGGGTGTAGGTTAAGAGAAACATTAAGTTTTCCTTGTAGAGTTTCAACGAGTTTACCACTTCGACCTTTAAAGTTGAGAATACCATCTGACCCTTTTTCAATAATCAATGCCGGTGGCGCTTGTATAGTAAGAAATGATAAAAAACATTTATTCATGTTCTTTAGTTTATTCGGGAACAAGTCCTTGCCGAGAAGAAAATTATTTCTTTTGTACTCATCTAAGTGGGTCACCATCAAATGGCAGTTTTCAGCGAAAGGAAAATATGTATAGATACGAACAGAATTAGACCTACTTACATTATTATGTTCCAGGGTATAATTCTTGGTGTAAGATACAAGGAGGATTATATTCAACAAGTCCTCCTCAAATGAAATACTGAACATGCTTCGAATATCTAGTAAAGTATATTTGTAGTTTGTGAACAGAATCACAAATTTTGTTCCAGAATTCCAGAACAACATTCGCTTTATATTGCTTAGTATACCTTGGAATGAACTGAGCGTTTTCAGAATTACAAGATAATTCAAATTTTGTCTTCCATATTTCCATTTGGATGAATCTGTAGTGAATTCAGTTTCTGAAGTGGCCGTCTTCAAATTAAACAGAGGGTTGTGATATTTTCGTATTAAATCATTCGTGAGATGATTTTCTTCTCCTTGTACTATTACTAGCGTACTTGGCCTGTTAAAATACGTCTTCGCAATTGTTGTAGAACAATCAATCAAATCTATCTCAAGAGTCTCCTGCTGGTAATAAACAGAAATGACGTTCGCTTGTTTCGTCATTAACAGCTGCGTAAGGAAAACCACTAACAACATTGTAAGTTTCATGATGGTGAGAAAATACAATCTGAAAGAGATAGAAGAAAGAAAATTGTTAATTACAAATGGCATATCCTTTAAAATGAGTTTCAATAGTGAAGAAGCACATTGAAATATTTAGGTTCCAAGTCGTGTGGAGCAAAAAACGTGGTTTATGCTTCTATCCTTGATATTTTTTTTTTTTTTTTTTAGAAAACGTGCTTTGATAATGCAGAATAATGAATTTCAAAACAGTAATAATAAGGTAACCAGATGTTCAGTTTTTTCTGAACTGTTTTTAGTTCTTTGTTGCTCCCTTCTAGGATTGAGTCGTGAGAATTTCGTGCCTGATTTTTCAAAGTGTTTCCGCAAAATTTAACCATACAAATTATACGATAATTCTATGGACCACTCCATAACTAAATGAAACTAATATTTTCAGAAGCTTCAAAGTTCCTTAATTCACATTAGAAATGTAAACACAAGAAAAAAGTGAACCAAAGATTCAAAATCAAAGATGGCCGCCAGCCGCAAGGTTTACTTTTTAAA
The DNA here is from genome assembly GCA_022664845.1 of Lepisma saccharinum. Lineage (NCBI taxonomy): Eukaryota > Metazoa > Arthropoda > Insecta > Zygentoma > Lepismatidae > Lepisma > Lepisma saccharinum. Next base: position 49,340 of record JAGDQP010003371.1, read on the forward strand.
ACCATACCTGTGCTACCTTTTTAAGAAAAAAATCTAACAAGAATGAAGTTATGAAACATACTTTGTTTTATTTGTTAAATAATTATCAGCGAATAATATTGCTATGCATATATTGGTCTACCTTTAGAAAAAAACGAAGACGAAATCTAAAAAAAATAATTTTAATTTTTCTATTTTGCTTTCCCTTACACCTACACTGCTGTTACTTTAAAATCAAAATTACTGCTAAAATATTTTGCTATCTATCCTCCATCACCATACCAGAATATTTGGATTACACTTGCTTAGTTACGGGGAAAGGTACAATATGTAAAGTAAGGCAAATTTTGGCACAAAGCTTGAATTTACGAGAAAAAAAAAACATTGGTACATCGTAAGAATAAGACAACATATTCGTGAATAGAACTTTCACACATGTACAAATGCATAATCATACATTAGGTAGGTATATATTTTCAGAATGCTGTATAAATATTTTCGTAATATTTCATTAATAAATAACATAAGTTTCTCCAAATGAAACATTGATAAATTACATTTTTAAATATAGTTGTTTTAATTGTATTACCTTTGTCTGCATATGCGCACAATAATTTGCTAATGAAGACAGTTTCTTAAAGACTTCTTTGACAAAAAATTAAAAAGTTATAAAATTTATTATTTATAAATTAAGTTGAAAGTACAAAAAATATAAAATGCGTTATTAATAATAATTAATAAGACAATTAAAACAAAGAAACCTAATTTATGCATGATAAATAATACATAGATTACATAATATACCATAGTTAGACTACGTAATGATAAGAATTTATTTAAATGAAGTTATCTTTGCAAGTAAGTAATAATGAAGTGCATATGGTTAGAGAACGTTGTTCAATATATAATGCTGTGTAAGAAAGCAGTTTAGAATAACTTTTTTTTTAGAGAAAGCATCCTACATAATTATTGTATGAGAAGTCGTAAGAATATTAGTTACAAAAACCTGTAAGATCACCTTGCCTATCTGTTATGAAAATGCATTGAATGCTGTTGGTTATATTTATTATTTTTTGTCAAGCGTAATAATCGATTATCATTTTAAAGAAACTGTCAGGATCTTGTGAGAAATTACGTAGCGGAATGAATGCATTAAACCTAACCAATTACTTTTTACTGGAAGTACAATAAAAGAAGAATGATTGATTTTTAAAGTGGGAAATATCTTGAAACAGAGACTGTAATCTTGAAATGAGAATGATGGACATTATTGAGGTTAGTTTGAAACGAAACGATGGATTGCATGAAAAGTTGAAAGGAGAAGGTACTATTCGGGTTTGCAGTTCGCATCCTTTATCCTACCCTATCCAAGTTTGAGCCATAGATGCTTAAAGGTCATAATTGAATCCAATTGAATTCAATACCAGAGGTTCAAATGTGACGATGATGGATAGCTAAGTTTTCTCCTATGATCTGCTGCCAAGCGTAATGGTGTGTAAATAGTACTAGGATGCAAATTTATAAATCGTACTGGCATTATGTACAGCCACTTACAATAATAAGTGAACGTTGGAATTATGAGTGGAGGTTGGTCTCTTCCCTACATGTGAATTGATTCACTGTACGCATAATAGTTAGAGAACAATCATGATAGTACGAGCAGTCGGCAGAACATAACATGCCAGGATATTACTCCATTTGGAGGAAGAAAGAATTGATTCGTTCAGAATCATTAAGAGAAGCACGAGATAGATACACAGAAATTCCATTCACGTTAAGTTCTAAGAGATAGGAATTAATGCAAAGGAAGGAAAATACTCATATGGACATCATGCAGCAATCATCATTATTCAATGTAACAAATCATGATTTGTTCAAATTCACACATACACACACATACACACACACAGGGAGAGAGAGAGAGAAAGAGAGAAAACATGGCAGAAGACGAGGAAAGAGTTGAGGAGAATGGCAGAAGTTGAGGAGAAAAGAAGGAAAGAAAAATAGCGGAAGACATGGAAATAAATGAAATTTTAATGCTTAAGGATACACAGCCAGCGTCTTCTCCCCCTAACCGCTTTCTCTGTGTTGGGTGTTTCACCCTTTATGAAATAAATCTCTTTTAGTAGCAATCACGAACATCGCTTACAGCGCTTAGTTCGTTGAAGAAAATAATTGGAAATCCAGGCGTGGAATCGAACCAAGGAACTAGAAAATGAGAGTATGACATGCTAACCAATTTTTAAAACTCCTTTTATTTCACTATTGAAATACAAAATTTTAGGGAAAAAAATAGTGAGAAACACTAAACGAACAGTATCTCAAAAACAATGAAAAACTAAAATAATTATATGAATTTAAATAAAGTTAAATATTGATCAAATTAAATCCGGTTGTGTGACAATTTGAATAGTTGAATAATTCTTTCCTTATTTACATTAATTTCTTTACAATGTATTGTCGATAAAATTAGGAAAATACTTGTTTCAGTAGACATGAACCCGTATTGCCTTTGTAAAATTTCTTGAAATTCAACATCACTGCTATTACATATAACATAGCAGCTGTGCAATAAACCATATTACTGCGTTATTTTTAAATTGCTGATAAAATACAAACTGAGGCCTCCTGATAATCTGATACTTTATATAATTTGGAGGCGTTCTGGTTATTAACCCCAGCCATTTTCGACACTGTTCCCAATTTTTACTTGTGTTAGTACATTGGGTTAGTCTATGTTCCAAGATATGTATTTGTGCACATTTAGTACATTTATTATCGCCCCAAAACTTATGTATATATCGTTTGTATTTAGTATCAACTACATCGTGTATTACTAGATATCATAACGAACGTTGGTGCGCAGACAAGAAAGGGGAATGTATATTTTTCCAAATTTAGTTCCAACTTTCTTGAGGTTCTTGAGCATGTAATCTATGAATGCGGGCAGTACTTCGAATGCCCTGATATATTTTTTACAAGTAGGTTGTATCCTATCTATATGAAGTTGTTCATACAGCACGAAACTTAGAATCGTTCGATAATGTTTCAAGCCCTTATGTACGTCGTGTAAAGCCAAGGGAAATCTCGAGCTGTAGTGATCTGACAAGGTCAGTAGCCAGGGAGGAATGGTGGTTGTGACTCGACAACTCTCGGTGTGCATCTTATCAACATACTCTGTGTCTTATCAAACTCATTCATCAAATTTATCCACCAAGGCCGTAACTATAAGACAAGTCATTATAACGAACTCTATAGATTTGTTGATACCAAATAAACCAGCTGCATAGAGATTATATTTTGTTTCCGTACACTTTTGGCATCTGAAGTGCATTGGCTACATGCCAAACCTTCGACACTAAATAAATGTTTACATATTTCATTTTGGATATCACACTCAAGAAACTATATTTATATAAATAGCTAAGTTTTTGAAGTGTTGTTACTAATGTTTGTAATTATACGCAATCATTTCATCATATCTCTTTTCAAACCTAACACCTAGAATTTTCATTTGTGTTATTTGTGGAAAGTCTATTTTAATATTTGCCTACTGTCATATAGCACTAAATATTGGGATTTCTCTTAATTTAACACCGACCGTGACGCCTATTCGTATTTATTAATATAATGTTGGATATGTTGATAATCTTCTACAATATTCATTATTAGATACACGTCATCTGCATATGCTAACACTTTGGGAGATTGTGGGGGCCTAAGGCCCTATGCAATTCATACTGTAATTTATACAATAAGGGGGACAAGGCTACCGCGTACAGAAATAAACTTCTCGGACATCCCTGCTGGATTCCTCTTTGCATTTGAAGAGGAGGTACTAGGCGGTTGTTCACCATTAATGCTGTTATCGCATCCTTTATACAAAAACTGCAGTTGTTGTATAAATTAGTTCGCAATACCAAACCTTTGTAACACTGACCACAAATACGAATGTGAAATTTTATCAAAAGTGGCTTCAAATTCCAAATGAACTAAATTGGAATTAATTTAGTGGTTTGTGCCGCTGCAATGTAGACTCTTATTGGTAACAATATTTGACAAAGATTTTACCTGGGGCTCGCGCAAATTGAGCGGGACTAAGTAATTCCGGAACAGTAATATTAATTCTGTTAATAAGACATCTACTAATAATTTTAACATCTGTCATTAAAGAAATCGGTCTATAGTGATTAAGTTCGTAGGTTTTGAAACCTTGGGAATAAATATCAGAACTGATGGAGATGGTCGCTTAACATTCACCAGCGATCTCGTCCGCTGGTTCACTAATTGGGTAAGCGTTTCCCCCATTTTAAGCCAGAATTTCTTATATAAACCAGGATATATATCATCTATGCCAGGGATGGCTTTGCTATTAACCTTATGATCTGTCGTTTTGATCTCCTCAGCCGTATATGGTGCTAAAAGTGTTTGATTACTCTCCTGTTTAATATAAGGGGAACATATTGCCCTACTTCAAAAACACCATCGAGTTCATCATATGCATGAAAGGCGTTCGTATTTGTCTCAACAAAGGCATCTCTTATGGTTTCATAGGTCTCATGAAGTCGAGATTGCTTGTCATATATACTCGTTATTAATTTAGTGCTACTTCATTTAACCTCATGTTACAAGAGGGCCACCGTGTAGTATTCACTACGGTCAAAGAACTGAACTTTGCTTTTTTGAATATACTCATTATCTCTCTTACGGGTGTGTGTTAGTAACAAAGCTTTGTATTTTTTAACTAGCGGGATTAAATTTCGGTTCTGAATGGCGTCTTTTTGTGCTTCTAAAACCATCGGTAATAAAATGTATATTTGATCTGCTTATCATTATTTTGAGAGGAAGTATACCATAGAATGTACGATTGCATTCTTGATTTGCAGTACCTATAGCACCAATCGACGATATTTTCATTTTTTTGTGTAAATTTGAGACAAAACTGTGAATCTTCTAATAATGAAATTTTCAGTTTAAAGTAGCCGCTACCTCTTAGTAAATAGGGTTTCCTAGTCCGTAGCTTAATTACAATACACAAATGGTCAGAAACACATAACGAATATCGGAAAAATTCATGCACGTGTGATCCTAGCGCCAACTTTATTTAAAAGTGGTCTACACGAGAGCTAGAACTGGAACGGATATATGTCGAAGCATAGTCCTGTGTATGCAATACATTCCAGGCATCTCGTACGGGGTGCGCTAGTTCTAATTCTTTAAGAGACTGACAAGAATTTCCCCCAATTGAAAGTAAAATCTTCGGGTTACGCAATTGAAGTCCCCTCCCATGAGTAGATATTTCGTTTGTGTTCTTAGATATGTGAGAACTTCCTGTGTAAAAGAGACTTCATGCATGCGTGTTCTGCGAACCAAACGGCCCGTACTATTAATTAGCGTATAATGTTGGTAGCGTGCACTTATAATAAGCTCTGAAGCATGACACTGTAAATTTATCAGCTTTATGCCGTTCCGAGTAATAATCGCTGTCCCTAAGTGGTTTTGCTTATAATTATAGGATATACATTATAGTCTGTCGTCAATTGACTAATATCATCACCTACTTCTTGTAAAAATACAATCTGTATATCAGATTTTATAATGAAATCTTGATGTGCTAGCATACGGATTGTATTTAACGCCCCTCCGATATTAATACTAGAAATAATTAACAAGCGGATCATGAAGGGTCTTAATTTAGTTAAGAGAGGCATGCTGCCAGAAGACTTCTTATTATTGGTCTCCACTCAACAAGTCATACATGTTTTTTCTAGACCACTTGGTTTCGTCACCCCCACGAGTCGTCCTTGATCGTGTTGAACGGACACTCGAAATAATCCCTTTGGCAAGCGTTGGCTCGACGGTGATATTTCTTTTCTTTCACACCCGTTTACGCTTTTTTTTAATAGTACCTTCTTCAGATTCAATTGCATTTTGCATTTGTGTCTTAACTGTTTCGCGGTTCCGCGGTTCTCCTCCTCCACTGCTAGTGTAGAAGCCTTATCTGTGGGTGGGATAAACACTTCAAGCTGCACTAAATGAAGTTGACAACAAAACATAGTTGCACGTCTTGCAATTAAGATCAAAAAACACTGAACTGCTGAACAAGACTATATTATTCGTAAAAAATAAATTACATGTAACGTTTCGACCTTCTAGCCAAGATCCTCATCAGACATACACTCTTGATTTTAAATGAAGTTCTGCAGGGTTAACGCTCGCACTTCGCGCACTTTTTTCGAAACTATCACACTGCTCTTCATTTAATTTCGTGGAAATGGAGGGGGATGAGATGGGGTTGGGGTTTGTTGCTTATGGTATTGAAACTCTTGTTGCTGCACAGAGTCACGAACGAAAGTATCTTGGTTCTTATGTTGATATCCTTTCTGTTCTAATACCCCCTGAGCGGCGTACATCAATTATGTCGTTTGGTCCTACTCCTTTAGCACTATTGTTCTCAAGTTGAAAGCAGGGCTTCTCTATATTTGAGTCATTAACCTTCCCATTTACTTTCTCAACTGGTTGAGAATCTTCTGGCTTAAAAATATAACTACCGGGAACCGTAGGAATTGACACTTCAACCTCAGGTTGATCACCACTTACCACACGTCGATTACATTCCTGATACGTGTGAAGAGTACTATTACACTTGTAACAGCTTTTTACCTAATTGTTACATTGAACTAAATAACGTTGATTACACATCTCCACATACGTAGGTATTTTACTTTGTAACTCAATATATTTGAACTTGCGACCTGTTGGTACACGATAACGATACACTAAAATCGTCTTTAATTTTACTATTCCTTACTTTGACATCACATCATGAATGTCAAAATGGGACAGTTTGCTCGAGACAATTGACAATCCAGTAAGATGTAACAGGCGTGCAAAAATTAACCCAACTTGCTGGGACAATAGAACAATATCTCTAAGTAAACAAACACAGAGAAACACAATTCAGTTATAAAGTGACAGTCAAAGTAGAAATATCCACAAAAAGTTGCTACACAAAGGTCGTTTTAGTGTTGTAAGTGTGCTAAAGCCAGGTTCTACATTTAGACATGTAACCGAAAGTAGCTGTTGTAGTTCCCAGCACTTGGGCACAGATGATGTTACTGTCTTTATTGCTGGCACAAACGATGTGGCACGAAACGAGTGCAACAACTATTTAAAAGCTCTGAATGAACGTTTACACCTTCTGACACATACCAATGTGATTGTTTTCACAGTACCATATAGATATGATCTCATTCATTAGTCCTGTGTGAACAGGGAAGTTGAACGGTAAATAACGAAATGCAAAAAAAAATGTAGTCATTTTAGAAACGTAACTCTTGTTAATATCAGTAAACTAAGTAGAAAATACCACACAAGACACGGTCTACATCTAAGTCTTCTAGGTAAAAAAATATATGTGAAAAAATAATTGAAGTGGTGAAAAACTTATATTAAAAAAGAAACGAATTCCATCAGCCAATAACACAAAACTACTGACTATGCAGGAAAGAGGAAAAACAAAGACCATCAAATAATAACAAAGTTTGTACAATGAACGCAGAAATAAGAGGTAATAGTGTTGGTGCAAGCACTGACCCAATAATTGTATTAAATCACTCAGGGAGTAGAAAAAACAAATTGTCAATTAATGTTCTAGGAAGCTGTAACGCAGGGGACGAAGTCGGAAATTTATACTACTAACTTCAAAGAAACCATGGCGTATTTGATTGCGAAGATTTCTTTAACCATTTTAGCGACAATATTTGTCCTGTTGTATGTGCAAATTGTTCTATTAATCGTGACACTATGCTACCCGGTTCTTGTAGACTAAATAATATGAACGAATTGTATATTTTGCACTATAATATTCAAGGTCTTGGCTCAAAATTTGATACAGTACAAGCTTACATGGATGAAATATCCCCATTAATTGTTGTAATCACTGAGCATCAGAGAAATGAAAATGACATCAAATTGTATAAATTTTATAAACATAAACTTGTATCTTATTATTGTAGAAAATATCATAAGGGAGGTGGTGTTGCTATCTATGCAAAAAATGATGATAATCTTGATGTTCATTATATATTTTGGGTCAAGGAATACTGTGTAGATATTGACTTCGTAATAACTTTATGTAAAATAAATTACTGTGACTCCATGATTTACATTCTGGGCTTATATCACTCTCCGTCTGGGAGCTTTAAAGCACTAATTGAAAACTTTACAACTGTGTGTAATAGATTAAATATAGTAAATTACATTCCGTTAGTTGTGATGGGGGAGTTAAACATTGATGTACTAAAAGAAAGCTATGAAGCTAATTGCTCTGGAGATTGTATAAGTTCTTACAATTTAGAAGATATCTTTAAAAAGACTCCTACAAGAGTTACTGATGATTCTGTTAGCTCAATTGATCACTAATTGATAAGTTACTGAATCTGTATTATTAAATGGACATATATAAGGAATTGTATAAACAATATAAAACTTCCTATAGGGAAAATGTAAGCAAACTAAAGGCGGAAAATGTAACCCCCAAAAAATGTAGCTCTGATAATATATCAAGGAGTTCATGGTATTATGTAAATAGTCTTAGAAACAACAAAATAGATGAAAAACAAAAATGAGGATTGAACATGGTAAGATCATTAACACAACAAATGAAGCACATGAAATGTTTTTAATAACTATTCTGCAGAGTTAACTACAAATGATGTATCTTTGGCAGTACTGTAGCATTGCAAAATATTTGTAATATTGATAATAATTTTGAATTCCCTATACTCCAAATAGATCATATCAATATTTTAATTGATAGCTTAAAGAATAAACATTCAGTTGGTTGGGATGAATTTTCTCCTTTTTTTGCTAAAGGCGTGTAAATTGGAATTCGTACCTATATTGACTCTCTTAATAAACTGTACCCTTATAGATGGAGTATTTCCTAGTATTCTAAAACATTCAGTACTTAGACCAATTCACAAGAAAGGCACCAAAGAAAAAGTAGAGAATTTCAGACCAATATCGCTCACATCTACTTTTAGTAAATTAATCGAAAAAAATATTCTTCAATATTTAGTACAGCATCTCGAAGATAACAATACTCTAGGTGACTTTCAGCACTGATTTAGAGCTGGTAGGGGTACGATAACAGCAGTGACAAAGTTTACCATAAAGCATTAGATAAAGGGATGAATGATGTAAGATTGCGGGTTTGTATTTTGACTTCTCTAAGGCGTTTGACAGAGTGCATCATGTAATTCTGTTGTCTATTTTTCTTCGATTTTCTTCTTTTTTCTAAAAAAATGTAGTTTTATACGTTCAAGTTTATTATTACTAATATATTTCTTCATTTTTCTTTATTTTTTGTATAATATCTAAACTTAGTTAGAAAAGAAAAAAGAATATTTTTTGTAAAAAAATATTGTTCTAAGTTCAAATGTGTTATTATTAATTTCTTTCTTTCATTTTTCGAACATTATCTAAAATTGCGGAAAATAAGTGACCATGGGAACGTGGATTTTAGCTACTAAAAGCCACGATGTATATAAACTCACCAGGGCAGGATACACGCCGAGCGACAATTAGATGTGCAAGGTGGGATTGTGCGTCTGAAGGGGGGTGTGCAACCCTCGGTTAGCGGAGGGCATACGAAAAAGTGCTGTTGCCATATTCCAACTTGTTTACGGCGGTAGTTTGGTACTACAGAGAGTCCCATTTGGAGCACCGTCATGCGCATTCATTGGCAATCAAATCGAATTGTCTCAAAAACTAGACTGGTAAAAAAATCTCATGAAAGGGACGTGATCTTGAAGGGATTGTGCTGTGTATAACACGGATATTTTTGTACGAACTTATTGACTTATCCGATGTTATCTTGTTCCAATTTCGCGTGTTCATGCCTTAAGTACAACATCAAAACCACCGTTTGCAATGTTCATTCGGTGACCTGGTGATTAAGGTATCGGCGTCTTGAACAAAAGGACTTGTGTTCAAGTCCAGGCAAGGGCAATAAGTTCGTTCTACTCCCTATACAGTCACTTACAAAAATAAATGGAAGAATTGTTTCACGGTACGTCTAATAGACAACCAAAATTGCAGGACAATTCTGCGCCCAAACATGGCATGCTAGGATATTCTTCATTTGGAGAATGAAATTTGAGTAGTTCAGCATCATTTAGAGAACCACAAGAGAGTTAGGCAGAAATCCCATTCTTGACCTGTTCAAACACACACAGAAGAGAGAAAGAAAGAGAGAAAGAGATGGCGGATTCGGATAGCGAAAAAAGAGAGGAGAAAATGAAAGAGGTAAAGGAAAATGGCGCCAGACATGGAATTAAATGCAATTTTAACGCTTATGAATACACAATCTGCGTCGCTCCCCCTGCCCCCTCTCTCTCTGTCTTGTGTTTTTCTTCCATTACGGGATAAATCTCTTTCAGGAGCAATCGCGAAGATCATTTACAATGCTTAATTCTCTGTGGAAAATAATTATAAATTCGGTTGTGGAATTTAACCAATGAATGACATTGCGAATGAGAGTATGACAAGCTAACCATTTAGCTATACAGACCATAACAAAGGAGTTACTAAATCAGCCATTAAAATCACTACTCTCAGTGCTTTATTTATATACATCCTAGCTTTCAGTACCTATTCTCCACGTTCCCATGGTCACAAATTTAAGGTAATCCACGAAAAGTACAAAAAAGTATATATTAATAATAAATATGAACATATCTACATATATTTTGAAAGAAAAAAGAATAAAATATCTTGCCCCCACGCCGCGAATCGAACCAGGTTCTTTTATTTCGTAAGCCAATGTTACTCATGTGCCACGCTGGAAGCTGACAATCGCTGGTCTCGCTGATTCCCGAGATTTGAACTTGGGTTCTTTCTCTCGATAATCCTACATATATCCACTTACCCACGGTCATCGCCTGCACATAGAGATTTCGAATTCGTATTTACGCTGCAGGTGTGATAGGTAACAATGCTTTTCGCGCGCCTGTGTGTGTGTGTGTGTAGTAAAATGTAAAAAATGCTGGTGAATCACAAGATGACACGCCGATTTTTATACGAACTAATTGTTCGGCTCCGACGTCATCTGGTCCCAATTTCCGTGTTCGCACCGTAAATACAACGGACAAAACCTTCCTTTCAAAGGTTCCCACCGTTCCCAATAATTATCTCAAAATTAGTAGCCGTGGCCTAAGGTAGGTAGGTAAGGTTCAGTTATGTATCTTTAGACTTGCGTGTCTTTCTTTCAAAATATTTACTATCTGTTTGGGTGAATCTGACCTTACCTAATCTCCGCTAACCCATGGTCACTACAAATGTAAGAAACAAATCATTAATAATAAATGTGAACTGATAGTCATGTATTTTGAAGAAAGAAACCAAAGTGTAAGGAAAAATAACCGAACCTGACCTTATCGAAGCTATCCTAACCCATGGTCATTAATATTAGATAATGTACGAAAAATGCAATAAAGCAATTATTAATAATAAATTTGAACTTAAAAAACTATATTTAAAGAAAAGAATAAAAAACAGGAAAAATCTTTGCTCTTGGCCGGGAATCGCAACGGGATATTTTATTTCGTAAGCCAATGTTCTACAAACGTGCCACGCGGGGAGCTATCAACCGTTGGTCTCGCCGTGATATTAGATTTTAACCAGGGAAGGGAACAAGCAGGATTTCGTCGTGGATTTAGCACAATGGACCACATACAATCATTGAATGAAGTTATGGAAAGAACTAATGTATATGAACTTCCACTATGTTTGGGATTGATAGATTTTGAAAAAGCTTTCGATTCGGTCTCCTTGGCAGCAGTTCCTAAATCACTTGAACGTCAAGGCATCGAAAGTTTATACATCAAGCTACTGCGAAACATTTACTCGACTGCCACATCTGTCATTAGACTTCATCAAGAAAGTGAAAAATTTTAAGTTGGAAAGAGGGTAAGACAAATAGATTCAATTTCTACAAAAAAATTTCTGCGGTCCTCAAGGGAGTGTTCCAAAATTTATGCTGGGATGAAGTAGGAATAGAAGTTAATGGCGAATATCTTCATCATCTACGGTTCACTGATGATATAGTCCTGTTTGCTTCAAGTGCAGAAGTGCCCCCCTCCGATAGCTATTAGGTTACTTGCGCACATTTTTTATATTCTGCTTCTTTTTCAAGTTATTTTGGGCTGTCACTCGTCAATGACACACCCGGTATATAATCTTGCTTTCCTTCGCTTCCCTCTTAATACTCCAAAATGAAGAGTGAAACAAACCGAAAGAAGACTTATCGTTCGGTAGCCTAAAAAGTTGCCCAAAATACGAATTAGCCTTTAGAAAAGACTACGATGATGTGTCCATTCCAGAAATATCCGGTATCCGGATATCCGGAAGTAGACTTCCGCAACGAAGATCGGAAAATCCGAACAACCTGATCAGTATATTCGAGTATCGGATATCCGGATCCGTCTGGCCATCCCTATGCAAAATATTAGTTTTCCCTTTATCACCCTCATTTGGCTGCATATCAGGATTACAATTTTCACATATATACGTTAGACAATTGTATATATCCATTCAAGATAATAAATTTACACGATGTTGTAATATATCTATTTCTGAAAGATGAAATATCAGTTATAGACATGTGGCATTCTTTTTGTGCATAGCTATTACTATAAAATTACACCTAACACCTCAGAAATTTTCAATTCAAAAGGATCTACACTAACAGAAATAATCACAATGAAATGCAAGGCAGTAAATGGAAGAGTTAGACTTTAAAATACGTTTGACGAGAAATCACCTTGCAAGCACGTACCTCTTTCTTTCCCTATACCCTTCAGTTGTGATGTTTACTTTTCAAATCAATTACTGTGCTAACAAAGCTCAATTGTCAATCATATAAGAAATATTATTTACTCTATGATAGGGGTATTTTCTTGCAATCTTCCCTTACTATGAAACTGTACGTACGATCTTTGAACGAATAAGCACACAAGTATTTGAAGTAAAATTTGAAGAAGAATGTAATATGACTATGTTATTCCGTTGCTAAGGTGACCACTAAACGAACATCATACACAAAACGTAAAAATGAATGTATGTAGGTAGAAACTATACGTGACTTATTGAAATAAACCTCATTACCCAGCCAGATATGAAGTATTTCGAATTTTGCTAATTGAAAAGCAATTATGAAACATGTTCGTGATAGAGAAATAGATAATTAAAGAAACAATTATTAAATCGATATGGTTTAATTGTCCTTTTATTACTGCACACAATATTACCTGGAATAATTTTCTTACGAAACTCATTTTAGGTCGTGTTTCCAAACTTATAATTATCTATCATAGTAGTGTAGAAACAAATTGGTTTCATAACAAGTTCGTTAGCAAGTAAGTAGGGGTATTAATCAACAGCGACGTTATGGAAAAAACAACGTTATGAAAAACGTACGTCTGTGTGAGTGTGTGTAGAAGTAAATTATCGTAACAAGAGGTACTGATGCATGAACGTCGAAATGGTAGAACAATGACGAACGAACAATGGACCCTCATCACTTTTGACAGGATTCTCGTTACTTTTGACAGCAGCTGTCAGGTTGACATGTTCAAAGGCGGTGCCGCTGTAGTGGTGGGAGTAATTGGATTTGTGCTGGTTTGTGTGGTGCGTTTACGCATGTGTTGAAGTATGGTTAAAGTGAGTCGGTGATGGAGTGTGGTTATCAGTCGCCATGGCATCCTCGAATATGGAAAAAAAATCCTTCAGTTGCTAGTTAAATCGTGCCTGTGGAAATTCTTCCGTAGCGTGCAAGTGTTCGCCACGGTGGGTGGATGTACCGTGTATATTGGCAAGTGTTAATCAGTATGACTTTGCCCATTGTCTTCTCTGCATAGGTTGCTATACCAACCAACCAAGCCAACGTGATCACATCTGTGCAGGTCATCGTGGCGGATATTTATTTCCGGACGCAACGAAAGAGATATTACTTCATTGTTCGGTGCACGTACAAAGGCCGTTTTACGTGAGCCGAGCACAATGGATGGTTTGCTCACGACGTATTTGAAAACCCAAGAGTAGGCTCCAGCAGCATTAAAGGAAAAGTTCGACTGAGGTCTTCGACGTATGCTGAAATTGAACCGTGGTGCATTGGTGGATATGTTGCTGGCCAAGGATACGGAGCCCCCTTCAAACCCTGGTGCGACCCGTGATTCCAGTTATACCTTGTGGACCAGTGTATACATTTTAGTACTTAGTTCCTCACAGTAATCATCCTAGTACGTAATGGACCTCTTTGGTAGTATTTATCAGTGTACGAGTTGTCGGGGCGACTTTATTGTTGGCAAATGCGTGTTAGCCACCATCAGTACGTACTTGCAGAACAACCCCATTCACTGTACCGAGTGTAATTAACGTAAAGTACACAACTGAATGTAGATTTGCAAAACAGGTACGGGCATTGCGCAACATGTGTCGAGTGATATGAAGTATCCTGAAGTGTTTGAGGAGTATTATTCCATTCTCGTTGCACAGGGGCATTCCCAAAAAATAAAGAGACCTTTATTATACGTAGTTTACCAGTTCATCAGCCATCCAGAGTGCATTGCACAATTGATCCCTCTAGTGCCTCAACAGCAGCATCAGAATCCAGCGGAGTATTATGCGCACGCCAGTACATTATTATTGATTTTCAGGGTTTTAAGGGTTCTTTCCACGAGTACATCATCCGTGAATTCTGTTTGGTTGCGTGTGATGCGATACTAATATTGCATTGGCTGTTGAAATTACCTTGTGAACGTTCCGATTTGGCTGTAGGGAGTGGATTCTCTAACAAATAATTTGCACGGATTAGAGTGGAATACCGCTAATTTTAGTGTATCACATATCCGCCATCTTATTGGACAATGATGCGAGATGGGCTCCATCTTTTACTGTAAGTGTTTGGAAAATTGTTGTTTTACTTAAGATTTTTCAGTTTGTTAATGTAACAAACCTTGAATATCAAGCATGTCCTGCCTTGTGACATTACAGTTCAAAGTCGATATTACCAAGTATACGTATAATCAACCAGTGCAAGAGTATGCATGCGCATTGTGAACCTACAGACAGTTACAGTGTTGGATGAAGTTACAATCGGCAAATGTGGTGGATGACATATCCACATTACACTTGTAAACCTAGTACCAACAAATGTATACAACCAAGGAGTTGAAAGTGATTGTCATGAAACCCAGCACAGAAAAGGATTAGTGGTAAAAAAGGTTTTTATTACAATAAACTACTCTACTACATATGTGTTACAATATACATTGAGCTTGTCTTTTTACAATATAGATGCGGTGCTTCTCATCTTACAACCTGACACATTCAGTTAACAGCTCACGTCACAACTATTTGTTTCTTTTTTAATCTTTATTGATCGATGTGACATTCCCCCCTCCTCGTACTTCACCTCTTTCAATATCTATTCATGCTTCACCGCGTTCTGTCACGATAATTTACGTCTACACTAACAGAGACACACGTTTTTCATAACGTTGTTTTCCCATTACATTAACAGTAAACTAACTAATTAACCCTCTCGCTAACGAAACACTTACTTTCATGTTTTCCCAGAATTTTCAATCTGGGGGGTATTGTTTGCTGGGGGTTGTTTGAATAATGATGCATGGATTCTGTTTCATACATTTTTTATTAATTTTTTGCTTACGGTATATCTTACTGATGCTTTGAGTGCGGGACGTAAAAATTTGTATGAGCGTTTTTGGTTAGTGGGCCATCGAAAGCGCGCGGAATTATCTCGGGAGTGTTCCTGGTTAGTTTTATGGTTTAATTATGTGGCATTAAAATTCGCCTCGGAAAAGTTTTGAACTTGTGCGAAGAAATAAGTAAAAGCTTTGAAAGCAGTCTATTTTATTATTTAAAAATAAACTTGCTTTTTCAAGTTATATTTTATTATTCGTTGATTCAACTTAAACATAAACGAGTTAATTGGTGCTCAGTGAACTGATGTAAGAAACAGACTTTTGACTGAGCCGCTACAAGGAATTTTTATCATTAATTGTAACCTAAAAGACCTCAGCTGTTTTATATACTATCTCTATGGTCCAAAATTTCCATAAATACTTTAAATCTAGTCCAAATTTAGTGAGATTTTTTTTCCAACCGAAGGTATGAGAAACAATACAAACCACAATTAATTCGTAATAATTGGACCTGACTTTTTACAAATTTTCTAGAAGTTTGTATCTATATGTTATATGAAGTTTGTATCTATATGAACCTTTTGTTCACGTTGATTGTCAAAATGATTACAATGATAAACCACAAGACAATTTTAATAAACAGTTTATTACCAAAATAGCAAGCAAATTGATAATATGTTGATAAAAAATTGCCACATTCGTTACCTTTTATTGTGTCATAAAGAGGTACGACAAAAGTGTAAAGCTTCGTTTAAAACATTCATACAAAATTAAAAATTGAAAGAAATGATTTCTTCTGCTCCAACTGTTTCAATTTCAAATCTTAATAAGAAACAAGGAATTCGCAGTTGTTGAAATTGTCCTCCTCTGAAGTAACAAAATCTGGTAACCCTACATTTATTGAACCCTATTTTCGGGAGATTGAGTTCTTTAGCAGTGCGTCTTGATCGTGACAGATTTTATTTTTACTTTTCCCTTTGCTGATCTTGAAAACAAAACTAGAACCACATCGCTTCTTCCTAAACATTACATAACCATAAAACATTTCTGGGAGCTAATTTCCCCATTCTTCACTAATACATTCATCTATAATTTTTTATAGTAACGAGCTACATTAGCAACCGAGACATCAGCCCGTTACCATCCAAAATATAAAAACTCTTAGAAATTTAACTGTAAACTGTTGAATACCAACGTCCTATGATGGTACATAATTATTCTTTTTGATGTCAAACTGCTTTATAAATGGTCATTTGAATTTTGTTGAATTCTAGATAACAGGGGAAAGTATGTAACCCTGCGTTTCATTTTAGACACTATCTCAGCATTTGCTTCGTAAAATAAGGAAAGCCTGAATTACGAGGGCAGTCCCGTGTCCTAGAATATCAAGCTAATGATTTAATATTGATAAACTGTAGTTCGATACGACCAAATTTGATTTTGTCTTTGACATCACCCATTCCCGTGGTCCGCTCGAGTATGGAACTTCGGATTTACAATGCAGACGAACGTAGGTTCGAAATCAACGACGACCATTCTAACTAAGATTATCAAGTGTTTCTCAGTTTCACCAGGCGATTTTCTGGATGGATCCATAGCAAAGGCTCTGGGCGACTCCTACATCCTATCCTCTACTCTACCCCAGCAATAAATACCTAAAGGCCATATATACTATTTTTCAAAAGCCTATCTTTTCTATTTCTCAATTGATAAAATCGAAATAATGTGCTTGAATTACCAGTTAGAAATCTAATAGAAAACTAAATTTCATATCCTCTCTATTAAATATATATGTAATTTTTACATACTATAAAAACTATGAACTATGTGTGTTAAATATATAAACATACCTTTTCTTTCTTTTTGAAAAAGTATTTTTCCAGTGTATTTCCTGATCTCTTCATAATCCCGAAAACTACGGCAAACAGTCGTAAACAATCGCACTCGGAAGTATATTCAGTCTATGATAACCAGAGTTAATAAAGACGGAAACAGTTTCTATTTCCTACCTCGTTGAAAAGTTGGGAAACCTTCCCGGGGGTTAAAGATTGTCTTATTCAACATTCTAGTGACTATACCTTTTGTTTATTTCCAGGAATCAGGAAGACGCACATTTCTCTCTCTCTCTCTCTCTCTCTCTATATATATATATATATATATATATATATATCTTTAGCTGACCCTTCAGAGATAAACTGAACGAAGAAAAATCCAGATGATGGGTTGGGAGATGTCAAATCTTCAATAGAATCAAAGTAGTAATGAACGAAACAGGTCCTTTCTGAAACCTATAGTTGCAACGAATCTGTAGTCTTTCTAAGAAGAAAGGAAGCTTGACCAAAATTCTGACTATGCTAATGATTAGGGGGACGTTAGTGGGGTGGGGGGCGAATTTCTTTGGGGGTGTTGAAGTTCGGGGAGTGTGGGGTGTGTTAGGGGGTGTAGGAAAATCCCTGGCTCAAGTAACGAATAGAAACTGTAAACATTTTACCAAATACTTATATGCAGACGATCTACGCAATACACCAGATCTATAACTGATCAAGGAACGCAATTATAAAGGAGAGGAAAAATATGAATGCGTAGTTTCATATTCAGTTTTGTTTTTTTAAAAAAAGATGTGTCTTGTTTTTGTTAATTGTTGAGATTTTCTAGGTCACATCTTTCTTCTTGATTGAAACGGTACAAATTTATGTGAGACCCTCACATCATACGGAATCATATAAATAAATCACAGCCATATTCAATCCACTAGTGGCTGAGGCCTCTCCGGGAAGGGTCTACTGCTCCCACGCTGACCAGACGGGTTGGGAGAGGAGAGCCGAAGCTCTCACTGTGATCGCCACTGTATTTTATTCACTGCAGGACGCCAATTGCCCTCACGATGCTGAGTCAACACCGAAATATTTTAGCCCCCACAGGGAATCGAACCCAAGACCACACGCACCGAAGTCGAGCGCGCTACCGACTAGGCTACGCATTAGCTCTCGCAATCATATAATATCACATATATGAGACTAGAGGACACATAGTTTAGGATTTGAAACAATAACCACAAACACTCGAAGAGGTTACCGTTTAGCATTTGCCCTCTTAATTCGCTTTTCAAGCCTCAAAGTTTCAAGTGTTTGAGTCCAAACAATTACCGTATATTCTAAACTCTCTCATTATATAACCAATATATTATTATTATATTTAAATAAATGCAAATATTCGATTTTATTTGAAATTAAAAGTAAATTCTATTAAATAGCACTTAGCGTCATGTGGCACACACTTATCTTTTAAAAGGCTATATTTCCACACCTCGGTGTTACGTACACATTGTATTATTTTTGCACTTATTAAATTCACTTTTAAACACCATATACAAAGTTTCTACAACAACTGTACTTACATTCTCATATGGCTGATTAACTAAAATGATTTCGTTCAGAATAGACGTGATTACTACAGACGTAGTCGAAACGTTGGATTATTGGATTATTTTGAACTTGAAAATATAGAAATTAGAACTTATATATATATATATATATATATATATATATATATGGGCAACGCCCTAGATGAGGTGATCTACCGGTTCCAGTAAGATCACCGAAGTCAAACTGCTCTAGGTCTGGTGAGTGCTTGGACGGGTGACGGTTGTAGTACTCCAGATGGTGTTGCCTGTGCGGCGTCCACTCAGCGTCGTGACGCCAATTGGGGAGCCACCTGAATACAGAGGTAGCGATCACAGTTGAGAGCTTCGGCTATCCTCTCAAAAACAGGTCTAGTCAGTGTTTGAGCAGTATACCACCTCCTCTCTCCGGGAGAGGCCTCATCCAGTAGTGGATTGAACATGACTGTGCATTATATATATATATATATATATATATATATATATATATATATATATATATATATATAGGGTTGTGCAAAATACAATTAACAACGCTTGGGAGAAGAATCTACACATGAAAACAAAAAAAAGTTTATGTGACAGTTCGTTAAAATCGGCGTCATTTCCGAGTTACAAGCTATCGCAAATGGCGGCAAAACGACGTGTGACACCTCATTACGGACAAAGGTGCAAGAGCAAGCGGTCGCAAACATTTTAGAGAATGTAATGCCTGAATGACACAATGGTGGCAGAAGCACGGCGGAAGGAACGCGTCGCAAGGAATTTTTCAAAGTGGGGGTACTGATGTGGACAGACTGACATGCGGAAGAGAGATGCAGAAAACGGTAAACGGTGGACCACGCATGTACGATACATAACCGGAACCACCGGCGCTACCGAAGGGGTCAATGGGACTTGCTCCAACAGGGAACTTGTTCTCCGAAAAAAAATAACAGTGTACTGGAGTATATTGGTAATGCGAGCAAGGTGTTACCCCACAATAACGCAGTCTACCCCAACCCTAGACAACCACTATCAATGCCAATGAACTCTCGTGAGGTTGCCGAAAACGTTTGGGAGTGAGAGCCGTGAGAAAGTCGGTTCTAAGATCCTATGGTGTGGGAAAGGATGGGGAAAGGTATCGGCCAGGGCCGTATTGAATTTTATTTTCAGGCTAATTGGCATCTATGACCTATGCCGTGGGAAACGATGGGGAAAGGTAGCTGCCAAGGCCAGTGTAGTATAGTTACCCACCGGTCATTCACCTGGCGGGACTACGAAAAAACTTGGGGAACCCCAGTCAGGATGGTCGGACCAGGATTTGCAGACCTCCCGACCGCAATTCCATGCGCTCCAACAGAATTACGTACCTGCAACAAAGGTATCTACTACATCCACAGTGGTTGTGTTTCGAAACATGCAACTAAACACTCTACTACCGGGGCGCACGGCTCCCTTGCATCCCGTTACGAACATTGGGGTTCGTACGTAGTGCTTCGTAGCAGTAGGTGTAAAACAGTGTTGCGTGTTCTTCGAACAAGTCTATGATCAGAACTGCCTAACGCTATTTCGACGGAGCTTCGTGATGGTGTCCGCAGGTGAGCTCCGCTAGGGGCGCTGGACGTAAGGTCATGTGTGATGTATGAGAGCTTGGTGATACGATTGTGCCTAACCCACTGTTGATTTGTCTGCCAGTGTTTCATGTTCCAGCTTGGAATAATGCTCTGGGGTGTATGGTTGAATTGCGCCAAGGAGTACAAGTGCTGTAGTGTAGTGTTCCAGTTAGTTGCTCGTGTGGAAACAACTGCCTGGCTTTCCGTGTGTGACATAGGGTGTAGTAATAGAGTAGTGAACCTGCAAGAGGAAGTGAAGTTCCCTGTTCTTGTTAGCAAATGTGAAACAAAACAATAGCGGACTACATCAGCCAGGAGCTTACTGATATGCTTCTCATATATGGCGAGGTCCATCAAAATAGCCGTGCAGCACGTCGTCTGTATCACGCACGGTTTTCAAATAGGTGGTTACCAACTCACGTCTTCTTTCCACGCCTTGATGTACGCCTGCGTGAAACAGGATCTCTGCTACCCAGTAGTGGGTATCGTGGAAGTCCCCGTACTGTCCGCACTGTGCAATTTCAGGAGGGCGTAGTGGATGCAATAAGGGACTGTAATAGCACGAGCACATGTGACACTTCTCAATGCGCACAACAGCCACGTCTGGGATGTAGAAAATCCGCACGCCGTCGTTGTTCAACAGTATCAACATTGGTTCGCCGTGAACGTGTGGTGTGGCATAGTAGGTGACCATTCGATAGGACCTTACATATTGCTCCCTCGTTTGTGTGGTCCGATGTATCATGTATTTCTAGGTGATGTGCTGCCGAAACTCTTAGAGAACGTACGAGTTGAAACTCGACGTAACATGTGGTATCAATATGAAGGCGCCCTCGCACATTTTGACCACGAAGCTAGGGCCGTTCTTGCCGAAGTGTTTGGCTATCGTTTGATTTTCAGAGGTGGACCTGTACCGTTGCCTCCTCGATCCCCTGACCTGACGCCGTTGGATTTCTTTCTGTGGGGAGAAATGAAACAATTGGTGCATGAGATCCCGGTGCTAACTGAGGTGGATCTCCTTGCTCGTGTCATTGCAGCTGCAGGGGTTATCAGGGACTCGCCAGATGTGTTTACTCATTTTCGCCTTCCTTACTTCGCCGTTGTCAGCTCTGTATGGACGTCAATGGCGGCTAGTTTCAACAACGTCTGTGAGGTGCGTACGTGCTCAAGACAGAGTACTGTTTACGTATTGCTGGATTGAACTGTGGAGTGCTTCTTCATGGGGAATATCTTCCACCATGACACTGTTGTTCCTTGCTCCACATGTCTGCTACTCCATTCGTATTTGTTGTTCGTTCATGCCTTTAGTATGCCTAATGACGAGCCTCGATTGTCCGTGGTTTGGAATGCTTGCGGCGTGACACTTTGAACTGTAGTGCGATGCACTGGATCATACGTTCGCTATTACGCCTTACTACTCTGCCTACTACTGTGTGCGTTTTTTCAACGTTTTCGTCCAATATTTATCCGAGACTTCCGCTGGTCCTTTGGTGAGTTCTCTGCTCACTCTGCACTGCGCACATGTGTATACAGAATTGTTTCCTTCAGGTACGACTTTCTCTGTTGTCCTTTTACCCACCGCTATGTTCATTCCTTCTAACTCTACTGCTACTTTCAGCCAGTACGAACCGACTTTCTCACGGCTCTCGCTCGCAAACCTCACCAGAGTTTATTGGCATTGGCAGTGGTTGTCTAGGGGTGTGGTAGACTGCGTTATGATGGGGTAACACCTTGCTTGCATTACCAATATACTCCAGTACACTGTTGTTTTCTTTCGGAGATCAAGTTTCCTGTTGAGGCAAGTTTCTCTTGGCCCCTTCGGTAGCGCAACTGCTCACTTCCGGTGGTCCGATATGTATCGTACATGCGTGGTCTACCATTTCTCGTCTTCTGCATCCCTTTTCCGCATGTCAGTCAGTCCACATCAGTACCCCCCTAAACGGAATTTTGCACCACCTTGTATACATATTCATCACCATATTCAGCGGTTTTCTATACACTGTTGAACAAAGGCCTCCTCCTTTTCTCTCCACTGTCTCGGTCTCTTGCTATCCTCATCCTTGTAGCTCCTGGATATGCACACAATAACCACGGTTTCTTTGAAACTAAGAAAGAACCGCCGTGGGGTTGAACATTTTGAGAAAGATCCTTTACGCCCCCTGAGCCAGACCATATGTTCAACTTCTGCATATATTGTGTTCTAACGACAAAAATACCCATAGTTCCTTTGAATTTAAGAAAAAACCGACATGAAAGAAATAATGTCACGGAAGATATATTTCCCCTAACTAACCAAAGTATATGTACAGATTGGGAGGTCAGAAATATCGCGTGAATGTTTCACCGCGGTTACAAATTTGATGGGAGTAAAACTGTTCCATTTCACTGGTACAAACAAGCGACTACTCTCTCCACCACAATTGAATCGGCAGTTTGAAGAAGGCAATAAAGGCCAAAAATCTGAAAATCTACTTTATTCCGGATTTGATATTTATAGAATACAGAAAGAAAGGAAAAAAACCGTTAATAAAGCCTTCAAAAGTAGGTGGGATGCGGAAAAACCAGCGTAGCATTTATTTTTCACTGCTACATGGGATAAATTAGTATGACTGCTACAACCGATAAAAAAAAGCAGTTACTGGCTTAGCTGCTATTTTGTCTGTGAAGTTTGTTAATGGTAAAACACATTGTTTCCTGTTTTCTAAACAAACAGAACTGCTGGGAGAATGGAACAAAATGTCAGAGACTTGTCTGTAGAGAGGACAACCATGACGCGTGAACACTACGTAATTAGTAGCGTCTGTTACTTGTGTACGGAATTGATATAAAGTGCTCTCAGAAAGAGCTTTGTGATAGTTGGCTAAGTGGAGGGAGTTCGCGTTGAGTCGTGACCGAGTGAGGACGCAAACTTGCTTGCTCCCGATTTGAAGGACTTTTGTGTTAAGCTGCACTGACCTGCTTTGTGTTTCAGAAGTTTTTTTTTGTTCCTTAGTGTGACTTTATATATTGACTGTATTGTGCTGATTATAACTTAATATTGATAATGTCTAGTGTTGTTCGCAAGAACACAGTCAAGTGTGAATTTAACAAGCAAACCAGGCATATCCGACCGTCCGCATTGGATATTCACAAATGGATAAATACTGTTTTACATGTGGAACCAGATCAATTGGAAGGACTACAACTGGACAATGAGGCCTATTGTGTATATTTGAAATTTGTGTCAGTGGGCAGTTATGACAAATTTCTCCGGTCCACTCCGTCAACATTTCCCTATACCCATGACGATGGAACTACTAGTCAAGTGCTTGTTTCCCCTGCAGATGATGAGACTACTTCAGTTCGTATATTGAACTTACCATTAGAACTCGATAATAGTGCTATTCAGAATGTTCTCAGTCAATATGGTTCTGTGAAAAAGATTGTTAATGAACAATGGGGTCAACGTTTTTGTTTCCCAGTGTTCAATGGGACCCGTGTCGCATCTGTCCAAATTGTTCGTCCCATTCCATCGCGTATTATGGTAAACAGTTTTAGAGGTCAGGTTTATTATGATGGTCAGATTCCCACTTGTTTTTTTTTGTCAGGATCCAACTCACTCCATAGCAAATTGTGAAAAACGTAAAATGCGCCTTCAAAGACCTGTGTCAACACCACCATTCTCCCCGCCCTTAAGTGTAACATCTGCGGATAAGGTGAATAAGCTGACCGCATCACTCCAAGTTCACAAAGAACGTGTACTTCCAGTCCCACAACAACTTGAAGACTACCCCCCACTCACCAGTGAAAGTGTACCACAAGATTGTGTTCACAGTGTGTGGCATAGCATGGCTGTTACTGTCCTCCTCGAAGTTCCACTTGGCAAAATAACGAAATTGCATTGTCGTCCATACCTACTCATAATGAGACTTCTTCAGTTCCCACCGAAACTCCTGTTCAGCTTGAATTCCACGAGGTAAATGCCGGTATGAACATTAGTGGCAGCAGCGTTTCCTCTCTTATTGAATCAGATGAACATTCTTCAAGATCTATGCCAAATCAGACCGATCAGGTTTCAGAAGAAAATACAGAGCACGATATGGAAATGGTAGAAGAAAATCTTCCTTTATCTAATCTAGCTTCTCTCCTTTATTCAGAAAAAGAGGAATCTGGAAAAAGTGTGAGAAAACGGAAAGAGCGTAATGAGTCTGACAAATGTGAGGATGAATTACCTGAGACTAGACAAAAGAAATAATCAGGACTGAATTTTTCATGTTATTTTGTTTTCGTTATTTTTTTCTTTATTTTCGCCTTTTCAGACGGATAGACAGACATCCCATGTTTCGGCCATCTTTGAATATCTTAGTGTCGGTCAGATGCAAATATGGTTTACGTGCATATTATTCCGTCCAACGAGAACGTAAAGGAAAAGAAATAGACGCGTTCTGCAGGTTGTTGTTTTTTCATAACGAGACGGATCGACAGACAGAATACGCGAGGATGCTTCTTGCTCGTGCCTTCCTGACCGCAGGCAGTCAGTACCGAACAATACAGCAGTTTGTGTGATTGTGAGCTGTAACTTGCGCTACAATTTGAACAGATAATCGAACAGGAGACTTCCCCCACCCTCTCTCTCTCTCTCTCTCCATTGATTCAGTGCACGTGATTTACAGTGCTCATGGAATTGCTAACCTTCGCATCTAAAGAAGAGTGGTTTTCTTATCACGTGCTGTTTTGTGTGTTCCACTAACAGGTTGCCTTAGGCATTGGAATGAAGTGTGTGCTGTTGTGTACTTTTTTCATCTGCTTTCTTGATATGTCCCTTACTACACGAATAGCGACAATCAATGTGAATGGAATTTTTTCTGATTTTAAGATTAGCTTGTTAAAACAATTTCTGTTTAAATTCGATATTCATATATTGTTTATACAAGAATTATGTACAACACAGTTAGACTCGGTTTATGGTTACGATGCTATTACCAACATTGGAATGGATCAGCGTGGCTGTGGTATTTTAATTAAACACGGTATTCATTACAATGAAACCCAACACTTATTATCTGGTAGAGGCATCAGTTTTGTTAGCCATAACACCTTATTTATAAATATTTACTCACCAAGTGGTTTTTGTAACAGACGAGAACGTGATGTTTTCTATAACACTGACTAATAGATTAATATTTGCTGGTGATTTTAACACTGTGTTGCGGGCTTGTGACACAACAGGAAATTTTGTGCCATGTACAAGTTTACAGACCTTGGTTGACAAATTGCAATTAATTGATGTTTGGGTTGCGAAACGTAATGATGTTATTTTTACATATAAAACTAGTACAATGCAGTCCAGGTTGGATCGTTTCTACTGCAGTTCTGATCTTATATCACAGGTATCTACTATCACAGCTGTAGCGGCTGAGTATAGCGATCATATCTCAGTAATCATGAATATTTGTTTACAGACCCCGGATAAGGTTTTTGGTCCTTCTTATTGGAAATTAAATCCTCGTTTATTGACTGATGAAGCTATTTATCGGGAATTTAAAACTAAATGGAGTTATTGGGTAAAACAGCAGAAATATTTTCCTTCAAAGAACCATTGGTGGACGCAATATACAAAAGATAAAATAAAAAAGTTTTTTCAATGGCAAGGCGCAGAAAAAAAGCGTGAAATTCATCACACACTTGAATTTTGGTACGGTGTCTTGAATCAGCTATGGTTAGGGCCGCATAACCGAGAAAATTTCATAGAGATAAAATTAAAGCCAAAATTATGCAAATACAACGAAAGAAATTGAATAAGTTCACTAATACAACGTACCCTAGTGAAATGATTAATAACGAACAGATATCCTTTTTTCATCTTATTCGTGCACATAACCGTCGAAAACAATTATTCATTTCACAATTACAAGATGATGAAGGTAATGTACTTACTAATCAAGATGATATAATGCGCATATGTACGCAGCATTATGAACGCCTATATGCTAAACAACAAGTGTCAACTTAGGACTGGAACTATTTGTTTTCTCATGTACCACACCAATTAACGGACGAAGATAACGATCAATTGTTACAACCAGTGACTGCTAATGAAATTCTGAACACTTTAAAATCTTGTAACAAAAACAGTTGTCCTGGCAAGGATGGTTTAAGCTATATGTTCTTTTTACGCTATTGGGATATCATTAGTGACGAATTTACGCAAATAGTGAATGAAATTATAACACAAGGTAATGTGTTGCAAAATGATGGCATAATAATTCTTATACCTAAAAAGAATAATTGTTATAGTGTATCTGATTATCGTCCTATCTCGATCCTGAATACTGATCTCAAGATCATATCCAAACTTTATGCTAATAGGCTTCAGCTCCACGTTGAAGACTTGGTTGGTTCTCTGCAAGTTGCACTGTCTAAACAATTCAACATTTATTATGCATTAAATAGTATTCGAGACTTGATCAATTATTTTCGCTTCAAGCGAAAACTTCCAGCGTGTCTGTTTTCTTTAGATTTTGCTTGGGCATTTGACCGCGTAGATCACGAGTATTTATATGCAGTGCTCCACTGCATGAACTTTGATCAGAGACTGATTCAACTTGTACAAACCTTATATTGTAATGCAAAATCTCAACTTTCTATTAATGGGTATTTATCTCAATCATTTGCCATACGAAGGTCAGTCCGTCAGGGTTGTGCTTTATCAATGATGTTATTTGCACTGAGTTTGACATCATTTTTGTATACTTTAAATAGCTTTCGACAACCCCAGTTGCATGATTTTCAAAATTTGAATGTCTTTGCTTATGCAGATGATGTTAGTGTGAGTTGCACAACTGCCGAACATATTAAATGTATTTATGAGACAATACAACGTTATTGCACTGCTAGTGGGGCACAGATAAACTTTAAGAAATCAAAAAGTTTCCTTTTTAACAATTGTCATGAGTTGGTACTAGATCCCCGATATTTACCTTATGAGTCAGTCGAGAAGATGAAAATCTTGGGTATTAATTTTACTTTAGATGAAGAGGCACAGGATACAGCTGTATGGGAACCCCTTGTTTCCCAAATCAGAACACAATGTATGACAAATAAAAAACGAGACCTCACATTAGTGCAGCGCATTTGGTATGTGAATACGTACATTTGTAGTAAATTGTGGTATGTGAGCCAGATTTTACCTTTACCTGATAAATATGCAACAAAAATACAATCAGTAATTGGTTGGTTCATCTGGGAAGGACATTTTTTTCGTGTTCCGAGAACAGTGTTGCATTTACCACACGAGTGTGGTGGTTTACAATTAATTGATGTTCAACTAAAGAGTAAAGTGTTGTTTTTAAGTCGTAACTTCAAACTGTATCGTATCCAAACATCACACACTAGTCAGTGGCTTAATTGCTGGACCGACAGTATCCCAGCACATAACCCTCATAATGTTAATTATTTGAAACTTAGTGGTGCGGTTACATGTGCATTGATCAAATAATGGAGTTATATACCACTTATGGATCCCCAAATATATTTTGAACCAAAACAGTTGTATTCTAATCTCATAGAAAACGTTTATGGATTGACAATTCCACGTGTGGTGCAAAAATTTCCTGACCATGACTGGAATAATATATGGGTTAACATACATAAAAATTGGCTACCACAGCATATTCGTAGTTTATGGTATGCAGTTGTCCATGACTTAATACCAACTCAAGAACGCATGTATAAGATTCAGCGAAGCACAACAGAACTTTGCCTACAGTGCAACAAACTGGATTTCCTGGGACATAGGTTAACAGAATGTGGAATCCTTATGATAATTTGGAATATCTCACAAAGGATGCTAGGCTTAATATGTAGGCGACCACGACAGTTTTTCACAAGTGATATGTTTCTTTTCCCAGACTACAATTTTTATCCCCGAACGAAGAATAATGCTGTAGTTTGGATTACTGCACACACCTTGCAATATGTATTTGTTACACCACAAAAGTTGATGTCAGCAGAAGACTATATTGACCCTGAAGCGCACTCGTTGGAAGTTTTGTACATCTACTATTCAACGCCCGTTATTTTCTAATTTCCTAAAAGTAATTGACGAGGTGTGATTACTAACTAATCCTCAGTTCAAACTTTCAAAGTTTATACACCACATGTTAGTTAATTGCGAGCTGTTCTCTTGTACATTTTCTGTGTTTGTGTCAAATGTTATTGTCTACAATGTCTGATCTATAAAAAAAGTGGAGTAATGGATAAGGCTTTGGAGTTCAAATGCGGTGGTCCCGGGTTCGATACCAATTCACCGAAAGTTTTTATTTTTAAAATAGTTTTATATTTTATTTATATTTTAAATATGTTATTTTGAAATGTTATTGTTTAATTTGTTTTATAACTTTATTTGCATTTAACGTTTTTTGTAATATTTTCCATTTATTCTGATTCTGTAGGCCAATTCATAATAAAATGGTAAAAAATGAAATGGGTAAGGCATTGGACTTGGAATTCAGTGGTCCCGGGTTCGGTACTCCTTTGCCTATTTTTTTATTTTTAAGAGAAACTCCTTTTCATCTTGTAGTTTCGAAGGAGAGCTCTCGTCTTGCGATTAGACTTTTTTCTTTCTTTGAGGCAGTGAAAACAGTACGCACATTAAACAGTCCATAAAATTCACATAGTTTAGAAAAAATGAACCAGCAATTTGAAGAAGTGAACAAACGCTAAAAAAATCGAAATTTGTTTTTTACTAAATACGCACCTCAATGAATATCCGCTTATCATAAGGTAGAAGAAAAGAACGATGGTAGTTATAGAATTATTTATCTGGCCTTGGAAATATTAGTCAGTTTGAAGAAGGGAACAAAGCCACTAGCGTCTCAAAACAAGGTCTATTTTCGAATGTCTGAGAAAACACGATTTAGTCGCGTGTGTAATAAAAGAGAACACCATACCTGA
>JAGDQP010003372.1:0-55217 GCA_022664845.1 Lepisma saccharinum
TTCCGTTGTAGCATAAAATGTATTATATTCCTTAATAGTGGCAAGGATTATGATTCATCTTGTTCTTTTCTCTCAATTGCATCCCTTATTAAACAGTCTCTGTGCGGCGAATATACTACACGGTATTATTTTCTTTCTTTTCTCGAGTGTTGTTTTTCTCCTCAGCACTTCTTCAATACGTATCTTCTGCGCCCAACTGATTTTTGTATTCTTCTCCATGTCCCTAATTCGAAGGCTTCCAATTTTCAATCTACTCTCCTGCTTAAAGTCCACGTTTCGACTTTCCATAACACAATATTTCTTCCCCCTTAATTTCCTTATTGATCCACAGAAAAGATTCTTCTTAGTGAAAGCCTCTTTCGCCATTGCAACTCTCGTCTGCATCTATTTCTTACGTTTGATATCCTTGCATATAATACTTCCCAGATACTTTAAACTTGATACTACTTTCTCTTTTACAATACTGATGTTTGCTCTATTTCCACCTGTTCTTATTACCATCCCTTTCCGTTCGTGCATTGTAAACAGCAGCGAGTATACTTAGGCTCTTCTGTCAGCATCCACAATCATACGCACAAGTACATATTACTAAAAACATACTGCACCATGTAATCGGAATATTATTAAATAGTAAACAAAACTTAAAGGTTATTTTACAAAACAACAATAGTAAATTTAACTTTTTGAAAATAATTAGCAAGAAAAAAAACTTTCCAAATTCCATATTTTGCTGGATTTAAAAAAAAATAATACTAAAATTGACTATTGTTGTTTTTGTAAAATAACCTTCAATTATAATTCCGCTAATCCATTACAAGTCTTTATTGATATTTGAGGTGATTATTTAGAACTTTCAGTACCATTAACATCTCAATTGAACAATGTAAATCCCTTTCGTTTAGTTTCCTCGTGGTTGTGTAAATCTTGCAATTGATATTTAACCCACTTCCTACCGGGCTAGACATCTGATACTTTGCACATAGTTCTAAGTTTGATGATAATGAATTACCATGTAAAATTTTCCAATTGTTTTGGTGTTTCTGAATTTTCGAAAAACTTTAAAATCAAAGTTATCAATTAGTTATTTTAAGTGTGCTACATGAAGTTGGCAGCTGCAATTTTGTAGCTTAAACTTCAGTCTCCTTTAGACTATCTATATTAATTCGTATGTAAAAGATTTCGCTCTTGTGGTAGGGTCTATAGTGGATTTGCCAATTAAAATTAATATATTTGTTTTAGGATCTGGCAAACTGTTCAATTTATTCCGCTGTCTTTAAATGTTATTAGCATCAATACTTCAGCGAGATAAAGAAATGAAAATGGTATAGTGGAACAATAGGTATCATCTTTGTTATCTGCTTTCAAGACATATGAGGATTGTTTCTACAAAGGAAAGAAAAAATGAATACATGGTACTACATTAAGTTGGTGTGTAATGGTTTTTATGTTCAACCGAAGATATATTTCATGCTGATACACGTTTGATGAATACACTTGGGGACCTACGGTAACTATTGATTTTCAATTTCATGTGAATGTCCTATATCAGAAATAAAGTTTAAGAATGTTTACCTAGTCTTGTCATATGCTGTTTGGTATTCATTACATTTAATAGTTGGTTATAAATAACGGCTGGTCTTGTGATACTCTCCAGGCACGATTGTGAAGGAGAAGTTAGTCTACTTGGATTTAAGTTCAGTACGTTTAGAATAGGTCGAATGTTGACATTATTACAATTTGGCGCAATTAGAGATACAATAGATGTATTCACAAAATGTACTCCCCGTTACCAATGGAAAGATTTGTGCGTAAACAAAGGAACATTCAAGTTTATATATATCAATTTGAAAATTACTCTATTGCATACAATATTAAACCAGAAAAAAGAAAAGGTTAGCTTGTTTTTAGCGAGTGCAGGGCATGAATTGTTTTGGGGCATTGCAGGGCCCATTAAGAGGATATGTTTCTCCCATTGGAAATGACCCAACAAACATTGAAGGCATCATTGCAGCACTGATAAATCATTATCAGGCAAAATCGAATGTTATTGTAGAACATTTCCGTTTTCATTCCCTTCGTCAGAGAGAAATTCAGACATTCCAAGAATATATCATATAGTTGAAAAGACAAGCTGATAGATGTAATTTCGTTGACACCTTAGATGGCATGCTAAGAGATCATATAGTTATCGGCATTAACAGAAATGACACTCGTCATTGATTACTTTCTAGTCCCAAATTAACACTACAATAAGCTATGGAGGTTCTAATGGTAGAGGAGCAATTAGAAAGATATCTTTCCTGCTTTTCTACTCTAAAATAAGAACAATCAGCTTTAATGAAAATCGATAAACAGCATTCATCTGATTCACAACATAAACCTACATAAAAATAAATAAAAGCTTTTAGATCACCCACACCTTATTAAAATAAACTATAAAGGAGAAAATAAGCTTCTCACAGGATTATATTGTTTAAGCTATTTGTAAGTTTTAAGGCTCGCCAATATTTACTATGACTTTTCTATTGCATAATATCAATAAATCATAAAGAAAAATCCTTCAGAAGGGTATTTCAAACAATGTGAAACGAAAACACTTTTTATATAGAAGAAAATTCCTTTTGGGGGTCGGCGGCCGTAAGGCATGATAAAAGGGAGTCGCGGCTTAAAAAATGTTGAGAAACACTGCTCTAGATCATATCTAGTATTTTATTTGTTACATTAAACAGGTTTGTTTAAGAGTATATTTTGATGTTAATTCAGTTAAAATTTAATTTGAATATTTGACAATACTGATCCATATTAATCAGAATATATTCATCAGAGTAAAAGAGTGAAATTAGATAGAATATTGCTGAACTGCCATATAGAATCGCTCTTATCTCTATCAGTATAATTAGCTTACATCTGAGATCTTGTCAAAGTATTAAGAAAGAAACAGATCTGTGTTTCCTAACAGGCGTCATTTCCTTTATTTCTTGTGCCTAATGTAACGCGGTATTGGGATGGTAGAGCTTGGGCATGAACCCTGCTCCAACAGCCTATCCTGACTCTAGTTTTCCTCCGTTCCACCAGGGGAATACCAGGATAGTAACTTCTGTAAGTCCAGAGATGTGTGTCTGCCTGTGCACATCCTTACCTCTCCACTATCCTGGCTTGAGCCGTAGATGCCTAAAGGTCTACGTACATTTAAATTCTTTATTTCTTGCTTGAAATGCAGTTAGTTACAGCACCACGTTGCAAGAGTTCTTGTTGTTCATTTATTTATGTGGACACAAAATTTTTGATAATAATGATGGCAGTGTGACACCAAAATTGTTCAGTACAAACTAGGCAACATTGCGTTATAAGCTCCTACAGATGTTGACTGAGAGAAAGTAGATGCCTAGTTTGACAGACAAAAAAAAATGTGGATCTGATTTAAAAAACACTTGTTATCTATGATAAATACTCCTTTTAATCAGCAACAAGAGACGCTGACTGCCACAAAGATTAAACTTTCATCATCCAAATGTGTGTACATATTGTAGCGGGGATGATCACTGTTTCCAAATTTGCCTATCATGACCTGTTCAGGGCATGGTGTCTGTATTTATACACCAAAACTCATCATTAAATCTGCTAGAACACTGAATACTTTCAATTTGACAGTTTTTCACTATATTTATAAATTTAAAAGCTGGGAATTGCAGCAGTATTATTTCAGTATATATTTGGTAGGATGACAACTAAGATAATTCTTATGTTCAGTCTGCGATTATCAAGTAGCGGCGTGCTTTGCTTCGCTTGGGTCTCTGCCCCCAAACCGCCATCTGGGGGTCTTGACCCCTTTTTTCGTAACTTAATTGTGTTGGTTTAGTTCGTACTCCAATTAGTAGTTGTTTTGGTCAAAAATATGCAGGGAAATGTTCATATTTCAAGATGGCGGGAAAAAGTACGAAAAACTGTCCGCCGATTACGGTAGCTGGTAGAGATGGAGGTCTTGGAGGTATCATACGTTGGGCACAACAAAGTTGTGGTGTCCAAGTCAAGGACACTACCACACCCAGGAGGAGTAAATGCTCAGAGCACATAAAGAGCGAGAGAAGAGAATGAGAGATCACAAAGTGAAGGCCACCGATTTTTCACTAAGGGACCTTAATCTTACCATGGGGCCAAAATGACGCAATGGGGCCTTCTTACATTGAAAACATTGGACACAAAGTAATTTTTCACTATTGGACCCTCATATGGCAATTGGGACCCAAAATGGCACAAAAATCACAATGGGGCCTTGAAAATACTGAATATGAACCGATTTTGCACATGTAACAAGAATCACAGATACACATATTGCAAGTACAGCTTACAAGAAGCAAATGAAAGACTAGCGCAGTGGTTGGTAGCCTTGAATTAGCTGTTTCACGAAATGATGCAGTCATTCAATGTAAACACAGTTATATAGAAAGAGGCAACTTTGACTTATGAATGAACACAGTTATACAATGGAACTGTGATTGTTGGAATATTGAAAAGCACCCTCGATGATTGCGTAATGAATTTAGTTTTCACAAATTCTGTGATAAAAAGTCGATAACTGTTTTAAACAATATTCAATAAACACTTATTCACAAAACTATGTGCATATACACAGCCGGATCTAGTGGGTGCAGCATCGCGACAACTTATGACGGATGCAATAATCATAGCCGGATGTAAATATATATAACTTTCCCTTGAATAACTGTGAAAAGTTCCAGTGTAGTTAAAGCAAATAGTTACTGATTATTCAGTTCGAAATTGTAAACTAGCACAAATAATGAATTGTACAGGGTGGGGCATAATTATGGACCAATTTGTAAGTGGTTATCAATAAAACTAAGCAATAAAGGAACATGAAACACCTCGAATTCAACACTAAACAAAACCATTTAATAGGAGATAATCTCATTTGACCTTGGTTGTGGATAAATCCTACCAACACCCCTTCCCTTCCAGCCATGCTTTAATGACTATTCTTCAGAATTTGCGTTCCGGGTGTGTCATCCTTAAGGGAGGAGATGTCCTTTGGTCTGCTTGTACTCCGACCTCTCAATCTGCGATTATTTTCTCTGAGGTTACTTAATGACG
This sequence comes from Lepisma saccharinum, assembly GCA_022664845.1. Taxonomy (NCBI): domain Eukaryota; kingdom Metazoa; phylum Arthropoda; class Insecta; order Zygentoma; family Lepismatidae; genus Lepisma; species Lepisma saccharinum. The sequence continues at coordinate 5,110 of JAGDQP010003372.1, forward strand.
GAAGTGCTACCAAAAAATTTCGCATCATCCAGAAATTGAAAGAGATCATCACTACAGAGATTGCAGTTACTTTCCAAACAGTTCTAGGCCACCCACAGATGCAAAGGATCGTCTGTGGGAGTGTTCTAAACAAGTTGGCTTTTATCTTAGAGATGTTTGGTTCAAGTCCTGAATTATTGTGTTTCTTGGTTGTGATGCTACAAGTTTCGAAACAGTGTAAAGTTTTAAAAAATGTGTTAAAAAAGACGAGTATTGTGTATTGCACGATAGAACATCATTTCTAGAAAATTTTAACGCATACATTAGTTGGTTTGGTGAGCAGCAGCGGTGTAGAATTTTATTTATTGTAAATATTTCCGCAAGTGTAAGTATTTCCATTAAATGACATTCTTTACTGAAGGATTAGCAATGGGTTTCACGTTTTTCCGTTACTTTGATTTTTGATAATCGTTTACAAGTGGGTCAATATTTATGCCCCACTCTCAACTTGTGCGTGTACACGATGCATTTCTTCCAATTCTCTGTGTATTTCAGTAGGTATTGCATAATATTTTATACGGAAAGAGAAACATATTGTATAAAGCTATAAATATTAAACTTAAATATTGTATAATAAGTAAACTAATGTATCTGTATCTAATTAATAAAATGAAGATATAAATAATATTACCTTTACACATGTCTAATATGTGTATGGTACGTATGAGTATAATATGTATAAGAGTTGTGTTAGACAGGTTTATACTTACTTAATTTCGTCTTCTTTGGCAACAATTCAAAGCCTCTTCTTAAGGGTGTGGATTGTTACTGGCAACACTGGTGATTAAAGTCATTTCCGAATCTTGCTGAATACCAGTTCCATTTGTAGTTGTTTCACAGGCCTTTCTGTAAGCAACATTTGGCGGTTCCTTTTTTGAACATCTTTTTCGAGACATACTGGTTCTAATTGAATTCACTCTTTCCTGTACAGTTTCTATATGGATACACGGACAAGCATTGGCTAAAATTTCTTTAAATTCCTTCCTAAAATTGTCATTTAACCATCCATACAGAAGGGGATTCGAACAAGCACTGGACATTCCCATCATATGGCAAATGGCATATATTATCATCATTGTCTGCTCATCGTCACCGAATGGATTATAGAAGTCAACAATCAAGTTGTAGAGATTAAGAGGTAACCAGCTGATACAAAATATCAAAGCAATAGAGATTAGAAGAGAATTAGTTTTCCTCATTCTCCTGTCATCTTTCTCTTTTTTCCTTTGCGACCCTTTCGAAGCTGCAGTATTTATGTAGCGATATTTTAGCTTACGGCAAATTCTGATATACGCAATACTAACTGTGAGTATTGGTAAGGCATACTGGAATATAATTGAGAAGAGAGAGTAATATGCTCTCCCATGCACTAACGGCCAATCTTCTACACAATAATCAACAGATGCAACTTCGGGAAGGTTGATCGGATGATGTTTGAGGACCTTCCAAATATAAAGAGGAACAGCTAAAATGAATGAAACCAGCCAAATACAACTGAGAATCATTACAGCTCCTAATTTCTGTAAACTTTCTTTCGTTGGATATACTATCACTTGATACCTATCCAAAGCAATAGCTGTGATAGATATTGTGGACACAAATATACTTGTAGCTTGCAAGGTTCCAATCATTTTACATATAAATGCCTGCTCACCAAGCGGCCAAAATTTGGCAAGTATTTCCATCAGTGTTAAAGGCATTGTTATGAGACAAAGGAGGAGATCTGATATGGCTAAATTGACTATAAAAGTGTTTCTTGCTGTTCTCATAGCTGGTTTACGAGCAACAGCGCAGACAACGAGAATATTTCCAGTAGCTCCGAAGATTATGAGGATACTATAAATGAAGATAAGTCCATAGAATGCCCCGTCGTCTACTCTCCTATTTCTGGAAAATTTGTAATAATAGTCTTCCAAAGTGATATTAATGTTGAATTGAGACGTAATGTTTTGTAATAAGTTAGCACTGAGGTTGGTGTAGTGGGGATCCGAATCATCCATTGCGAGAAGAGAGTGCAGCCTGAAATAGAGAAAAACAAAAATATATTAATGTTAGTTGTTACCAAATTATGATAATTATAAAAATACATGGCACCCCAATTAAATAGAATACAAGATATAAACAATCAAATTAATGTTATAGTAATATTTAATGTTTGTTTAAAATGACAGCACATTGAAACAAAGAACATATCAAAATCACATTTTTTTTTTATTTGTAAGATTGCACATGCCATGTTCTGGTCGAAATCAAGTTAACAGCATTACTGTTGCTTTCCTGCATATGTATAGAGTTTGTTAAGAAACTGTGTATACGAAGCTATTATTAAGACTGGAGTTTATGTTACGAAGTATATGGTTTATGAAGAATCTATGCTACATTTTAAGTTTCTTAAATATTTTCTACTCGTTTTTAAAAAACTGACATGATCTGCTTTATCAGAAATAAGAGAAAACAAGCTAAGTAATTTTCTTTGTAGACAAAACCAAAAAGTCCCCGTAAAAATTCAAATTATCTTATAACGTATCCGAAAGATAGAAGTCATAGGGGAAAATTGGAATCGAAGCGAATGCCGGGGCCTGTCAGTTTGAGAGTCAAAGTCATAGATTTTTCCCCACCAGTGTCTATGACTATTCCAAAGGTTTATGGCTTATCTCTGTCGAACCTGTGGCTACTGAAATCTCGTACGGGTATAAATGGAGAATACTAAGCGATTGAAAAGAACCTGCCACATTCATAATTTTCCTCGACATTGCAGACCATGAAGAATCCAATGGTGTGTAGATCATCTCTGTCGGACTTGTATAATTACTTAGATCTAGGAGGAGCACAAATGGATAATACTAAGCGACTAGAGAGGATCTATCTGTTTTAGGATCAAAGTTATTCCACGGTTTCAGGTCATCACAAATCCAACGGTGTATCATTAATCTATGTGTGATCTGTAGTTACTTAGATTTAGGAGGGGCATAAATGGCGAATACTAAGCGATTCAAATCGACCTGCCAGTTTTAGAGTCAAACTGATAATTTCCACCACCGTTTCAGACCAGGACGAGTCCAACGATATATCATTCATCTATGTGTGACTTGCAGTTACTGAAATCGGGGGGAAGGGGGGTTGCAAAGAAACATACAGGTGGAGAATAAGTGATTGAAAAGGACCTGCTAGTTTTAAAATTTACGTGATAGGTTATTCCACGGTTTGAGACCATTGCGAATCCAACGTTGTATTGCTCATCTCTGTAGGACTTGTAGTTACTGAGATTTAGGAGATACACAAATGAAGCATGACAAGCGATTCAAAAGGACCTGCGAATTTTAGAGATCGTATTATAAGTTTCCCCACCGTTTCAGACCTTGACAAATCCAGCGGTGTATGGCTCAACTCTGTCGGACTTGTAGTTGCTAAGATCGAGGGAAGGAACAGAGAGACAAACAAGACAAACCTTATATTTTCCCTTACGGGTGCGCTAATAATAAAAGCCATACTTTTTAAAGACATACTTTTCTTAAACAATTAGTACTAAATAGTAAAAAATAATTTCGTTTATGCATGAATAAAAAGAAAGCATGTGGCAAGCCAATTCAAGAATTTAGAAAGTGACTGTTTATGAGAGAGACATGGTTTTCTTTCTTTTCATGTATAAATACAATATTTTTTACTTTTAGTACGAATTGTTTAAGAAAAGTGTCTCTTTACAAAGTGTTTTTATTATTTTGTTTCAAGTTATTTCGGTGTTCGGATACATTTTCTCAAGCTAAATGTTTTGTGACCCAAATCCTAAAGTGTTCTGCGACTAGTCAATCCCAGACTATATGAAGGTTAGTATTTATTTTATAAACTATATAGGAAAAAACAAGTCCAAATTTAAGAAAAGTATTAACATTTACTTTTAAAATATACAAATATAAATAAATATATGCAAGTAACAATTGAACATTGTATTGTCATCCGACTTACGTTGCTGCGCAAAATTTCATCATTCTATGGCGTCTCAAAACGAGTCAAATTCACGTTCCAAGATCGGATGACACCACGAACCCAGTGTTAAGTAAAGAAAATAATGTAAAAAGGAATGATTCAATTGTCAACCTGAAAATATTTAGTAGCCTTGAAATTTATTTGACATTGATCACGGTACTATATTGAAAATTTAATGTAATTCTACGTTACTACAAACATGTATTTGCAGATAGGCGAAGGTGAAAAGAGATAAGTGCGCGTGCATATGAAAAGTGACAACTGGAAGCTGCGAACTTTTTCCGACATATTCACAAAAACATAGACGGGTGTAAATTGGTAATTTATTTATTTCTATGCCATGGCTTTGTTTGTGGTCTAGACAATTAACTATAGAAATATCAAAGTATAATATCAAGTGGATCACATTTAAACGTTTGTTTATACACCAAACTCATAACGGACAACTAGGCGGTGCGTAAAACTTGTTCTGCATTAAACATACTTCTGCCGTTTGCCTTTTATTGAGGCAGAGTTATGTTCTTGTATCTAGGTTAAGGATTTTGTCCATTCACTAGAACGCATGAATGTATGCTAAATGTTCATCTACGAGCTGTGATGACGCAGAGTCAATAAGCACATGTAGAGCGGTTCTGTAATTTGGTTATCTAGAAGTCATCCAAAGAAGAGATCTCGTCCCACGTGTATATACTGTAAAGTGCGCACCATAAGCACAGCTGTTCATTATGATAAACAGAGATCAAACTATGAAGTGGTATTAGTTATCTGTGAAGAGGGCAATCATATAAATGAAAACATTGCCACCAGCGTAACTTCCCACTAGATCATCAGTTATTTGTAATTAAATCTATTAGAGGTTTTAAGGACCAGAAACTAAAAAATTGAATTTCTGTTACGTACATTATTGTTTATCTTTTAACATTCAAAGTACTTTGAAATCATATTTTCATTATATTATTCAAAATACATATCGAGGAATACTAAAGCGCCAATAAATCAGTACTCTCAAGAGTATTTGCTGCGCATATATACACACACATATAAGGTGCTAAAGATTATACTTACTTATATTTTAACAAATTTTAAAATTTTCTTTCCTTTGACATAAGAACATTGAATCATGAAGGGTCAAAATGTAGAATATGAATTTGTCAAGATAACATTATTACTCTATAGCTCTAATCTCTATATAATTATAGTTTGGTGATCAATGTAACAGTGTTTCATATTTTATATATTGGTTAGTCAGTTTGAAGAATTGTAGTGCACACAACCATTAGGTGGGTTGTTACATTTTTCCAGTATGATGACTGTGTGAACTAAGTTTGTCTCTGTATACTATAGTCTCTTGCTAGGCACAAGTTTCAAGGAAAAGGTTGGTAAAAAAACAGGAATTGCTATTAGAAGCATTCGAACATAGATCAATCTCACTTGAACTTTCCATTACTTAAACTACTTAACTTTTTCAACTGGTATTCAGTAGCCGCCGGAAAGAAGTCCCCCTGTGTTGTGTAATTATACCCGTATATGAGCTCTTGAGCAAGTCTGATCTTTCAATCACCCACCTTATTCTGTAGATGTGCCTCTCTGTTAACTTTCTTCATCGCAAACTAAAATTACCATTAAAATGAAGCTTCCTGCAGAATCGAGACATGCAACAAGTTACGACATCTCCTTGCCGTATCACTAAGTAAATGTCTCTATGTTTTACCACTTACTGGTTCAGAACAGAGGAAATGTATTTCAGCAGACGATGTACAACGCTTTTAACCATGATGTAACTATTAAATTCCTGATGCATTGTTTATGTTCTTACAATTTGTACTCGCTAGTAAAGTCAGATTGACCATTACGCCTTTTATTCACAAATAAGACTAAAGCCAAGTCCGTTCCTTGAAAGCGCCTTCCGTAATTACCATTCTAAGATGTTTTCCTTCTAGTGCTTTCTTCCTGTTTTTTTAAAGAGATTTCTCCTTCTATTCAGTCTTTAGATCTAGACTGCCTTTTGGAAGATCCATTAGCGTTGATGAAATATTTTTTCCACCATTAAGTTTCACGCATTCAGACGGAAAGATTTCAGAGAAGCTATTTTCAAGAAAAAAATATAAGTTGAATAGAGAAAGATACAAAAGCAGATGAACGAAATATAGCAGATGAGCAAAAATGCTACGGAAATTAAGAAAGCTCTCATAAGAAAAAATGTCCTCCTTGAATCAGTTGATTGAAACTTACTTCGCATTTTGTACTGATTTGCAGTATGACAGTGTAGCCTACATGCTTCAAATAAGTACTAAAAATGGAAATTCATGGCATTTGGTTTATGGAATTTGTTTAATCTCAATCTTTCCCATTCGTTTCTGTTCATGAAACTCAACTCCATGATTGTAAGATATTCTAGCTGATGTTACTTATAAAGGCAACCAATAAATTTATGTGGTATTTTCACTTGGTCGAAAGCCACACGCTCTCCATGGTTCGTTCAGAGCTGAGACAGAAAAGAGGAAGGTAAAGTGTTAGTGAGTGTTTCCATCACAGTTAAACGTTGATATCAGTAAGAACATATCAAAAATGAGAACCGCAAAGTACCTGTACACTGTACTAGTTCAAGCTGGGAAAGAATACTAGTGCAGTGAGAAGAAAAATATATAATACATTCGGTAGGGGTGTGTTTATATGAGCAGGCAGTAGTAAAACGGTGGTTTAACAAGTTTAGTGACGGTGATGAATCTCTTCAGGATTCATCAAATAAAGTACATCCAGAAGCCACAGACACTCAAGGCGGTTATTAAGGCCGGTAACTGTCAAATATGTGAAGCATTGGATGCGAAACAATTCTATAGCAGTGTGAAAACCATTTTAGGTATACAATAACTCCATCAGCTTGGAAAACAGTATAAACTGGGACGATATGTCCGACATGAGTTGATTATGTTTCTTTGCTGTCTCGTCAGAAGAAGAATTCGTTTCTGGACGCAGTGCTGCCCTGCGATGAGAAACGGACTCTTTACGATATTCCACGGCGCCATCATTATTGGTTGGCACCACATGAAACTCTTCACTAACAAACCACATTCATCTACAGAACCACATTCCATCTACAGAAAAAAATGCTTTGTGTTTGGTGGAGTATCGTGCGTCGCGAACTGCAGTTACCTGACCACATAATCAACGCAGCTCTGTACTTGTGAATCATATAGTTCTGTTACAGGACAATGCAAAGCCACGTTTTCATAAATTTGGTGACACCATTTTCCAATTTTGTTAGGATCTGATACAGCATCTTCGGATTATAATTTGTTTCATTTATTAGACAACCATCCGTGAGGACGATGGTTCCGACCCAACGACGAGGTAATAATGCACTGGAAGACTCATGTGGTTTACGTTCCGTTGAGTTATACCACTGTGTGATTCATTGTCTGCCCGAGTGTTGAAGACGGGTCACTGTTCCTAATGGGACTATATCTAATCTTCCAGGTACATCTTACTATATGTTATTACGAGTCTCTTTGAAAGAACAAAATCGGACAGAATTTCATTGTGTTCTTAATGAACTGAAATTAAATCATAGTAGGCTAAATCTGGAACAAAGTCAACAGAAACTTAAGAACATTACAATACAAGAAAATTCACATATACCTTGAACCAAACTATGTTGTCAATTTGGTTAGGATCTTGTACTACATTTTTGTGATCTTAATTCTATGTACGTAAACTAACGCTTTACCTGAACATTGTCTACCGTATATTGTACACTTTACCGCAGAAAGAAAGCGACTGTCAATGACCATCAGTTAGATAACTAAAAGTTTTCTTTTATTGTGCAATTCTTTATCTCTGGCTATCTCTTGCACTTAGTCTATAAAAGGTGAGCAATAACGTTCTCAGTTACTACTATATCAACTAAAACTACGAAAACAGCAACTACTACTATCAGTGTTACTACAAATTCACCAAATTACTACTACTGTTACAACAAGTACCTCTACTACATCATCATCATCAACTACTGCTCCTACCGTCCATATATATATATATATATAACTTCAGGTCTTTGTTAATTATAAAGTAGAACGTGTGCCTTGATAGCAGTTTCAACTGTTCTTCACTCTTACTCCACACTTCTGATAGTCCTATGAAGTACCACTTAATCCTCTTAAGTTCATTCTGTAATTCTTCTAACTTGTCTTCTCATGCAAGTGACTGACAGTTGAGAGTCGCCACGTAATAGGTTCTTTCGAGTTGCTGTGTCGGTGTCCTGGTGGTCTACTGTCCAAACCCGAAAAAAGGGGGTAAAGGGGTAAGGCAGGGAGATTAAAATTCTCCAGAACTGTTTTCTGTGGTCCTGAAGAGAGTGTACCAAAATTCAAACTGTGATGAAATTGGAATAAAAATTATTGGCGAATATTTTTATCACCTATGATTAGCTGATGGTATAGTCCTGTTTGCTTCAAGTGCAGAAGAATTACAAACCAGAATGGAATAATTTAGTGATAAGTTCGAAAATAGCACTTAAAAATGAATTTAAGTAAAACAAAAGTAATGTACAATCAACATGCTGCAAAGAAGGAAATAAAGATTAGCGGAGAGACAATAGCCATAGTTGATGAGTATGTTTACCTAGTGCAGCTCAAAACATCGAATGCCAAGTTGACTGATGAAATAAATAGAAGATGTAAAATGGCGTGAGTTCGTTTGAAATACTACACTTAGTTTCAAAAACAAACTGCCAATGTGTATTAAGCGTAAAGTTTATAATCAATGTGTCTTACCTTTGATGATGCACGGCTGTGAAACTTGGACATTGAATGTGTAAAAAACTCAAAGATTAAGTCACGCAAAGAGGAATGGAGAAATGCATGCTAGGAATAACCAGGAGGGGCAGAAAGGCAAATGAATGGATTCGCGCCCAAAGGAAGGTACAATATATAAACAAGACTGCGTAATAGGTGAAGGGGAGATGGACCGGTCACATAAGCCCTTTCCTCATTCGATGGTCCTCTGTTCCGTTTCCTTATACTACGTCCTTTACTTACGTTATGCGTACTTATCCGAATTAAACCAGTGTTTTAATATTAAAATACAAATGTCACTCGAGTCTGAAAACAGTTGAAAACTATCTGCGAGTAGTGCAAGTAGGCAAGGAGGAGAAGCGAAGGAACAAGGCTAAAAAATCAAAATTATAGGTAGTTGAAAACAGATTTTATTGAACGCTTCCTATCTGTGGTAATTCTAGATATATTGAGTAATAACACATAAAGATTCAACGTTATTCGGACGATGCTTATAACTCTGGAAGTCATTCTGGATGTTTGTGAGAAGGTAGGTTGTGTGTAGTATCTAATGTGTATACAAAAGAGTTAATGAGATGCACCTCTTAAAGTGCTTTTAATACCCAATCATGCTTTATATATATATAAATAAACCACAGCCATATTCAATCCACTAGTGGATGAGGCCTCTCCCCGAAGAGAGGAGTTGGTCTACTGCTCCCACGCTGACCAGACGGGTTGGGATATATATATATATATATATATATATATATATATATATATATATATATATATATTGTAGCGATCTCCATAGGTAGATTTTTCTTCGAAATCTACCTAAAGAAGAGCATGGAAGCAGCGCGCAACCCAACCGAGAATTAAGTGACCATCTTGTCCTCCGTTGCTCCGTTACCTTTAATGCTCCGTTAAAAGGGAATTCGGATAACCATCAACGTTGTATCCGACGGAGCAAGGGTGCATAACGGAGCATAAAGTGTCAATTCGGAAAGGCCTATAGCTAGGCGAACAGATGAAAGATAGACGACAAGTGTATTACATTGGATTCTAAGAGAAAAGAAACGACGGAGATAACGTCTACATGCAAGATAGGTATATTAAATCAAGCGTTTTTCAGGAGCTACATGGATGAGGATAGCAGCAGACCGAGGTATATCCTTCACCCAGTGGTGGATAGAAAACGATTGACTATGATGATGATGATATATATAACTATAATATCTATAACTTTTCGTTTCAAACTTAAAAAAAAAATGATTATTTACGCGTATGTGTTAAAATAACAATTTTCTGCTATTACCAGTGATCTTGTAGTAGACAGATTTAAATGGAGTACACAATAACCGAAATGACGTAAGTTTTGTCTTATTTTCCAAATTACTGATCACGAACGTATCTAAATTCAAACTGTTTGAAAATGATGGATACACTTATAAAACATACACGTAAACAAGTATAAAATATTTCAATAATGGTAAAATTGATACAGTAATAATGATTACTACAATATGGGCTATGTGTACTAATGCTTGTATTATTTCAGAAAGAGAAATGTGTACATATATTTTTAAAAACTTCTTGCAAATTTTCTCTGCAATACAAAAAAAAAAGTAAAATTTTCTATTAATAACCTTTTTTAGAACATCGCACTATAGTACCTAATTTTATGTACATTATTTCACAATAAAGTACACTTTCATTTGGTATAAGATCCTACCATATTACGATGTATTATCGTAACTTATATATATTTTCACTTAATGAATTTTCATGCAAAACTTTAACTAAACAAAATATTTCAAATTAGTTTTTCTCATGAATGTACACGACATTAAATCATATCTTTCACATGTAGAATATAGATAAATATCTGGTCTTTGATGGACTGTAATAATTGTTAATGATATCACAATCAGAGAAGAGCACAACACAAATGGAACTGTATAAACACGTTCGTAAGCATTCACCTACACCAGTGCTATTAAATGCGAGGATATACTACCCGCCATGTGTTATTTCAGCGGAAGTAATAAAATTTATGCTTTTGATCTATTTACTAACAGGAAAACCAAGTATAATATTTTTTAAAATTTCAGATTTTAGTTTTTTGTCCCATTTTCGGGGCAGTTTGACCCACTGTGCAACGTAATAAGCAGTACCGTTGATACATAGCTATATAAGTTTATTTAATTGCCATTTTAAAAAAATTAGCTTTGAACAAATGACTCTAGTGCGATAGAATTACCATCGAATCGAAAACAAATTGAAACAAACACAACTGCTACTTTATAAGAACAATAACACTCCAGAGTGCAACTCAAAATCCGACAAATTTCGTCCTCGGGAACAAATTTATTTCTTCAGTTTTCAAAATGGCGACTCCGATGCAGTTTTTTTTAGTACAGTTAAGCTGTAAATTGTACATTGCAAAAGTCGATTAGTTTAACAATTTTTTACATGTTTTGTATGTTGTTTTGTCCTTATTAAAACTCCATTTTTTTTATCTTGCCATTCAACCACGCGCGCCGCCATATTGACAATTTCGATATTTTATTGTTTTCCACGTGATATCTCTTAAAAGTTGGGTTTTACGGTAGAAGTGGTCATTTGCAATATTAAAGAAAAGGTTATAATTTAAGCACAGAATGGCTTTCCTCGCTCCAACAGTTTCCTAGATACAACTCTTCAAAATTTAGGTATTCCGAAAATTCGTTATAAAGCGGACGCCAACAAGTTTCGATCACGTTTATCTCCTGACTGGTGAGTTATATGAAAAAACTAGTTATTTTGAATATTAAGCAAGTATAAATTTGCTACAATTTGAGCACATATACACGACTTTCCTCAGTCCAATACTTTGCAAGATACACAAGTCTTCAAAATTTAGGTAGTTTAATAAAACACAAAAGTAGGCGCAGCCATAAATGTTATTACTTTGTAAAACAAAGAATGTTTTAATAAACAAAACCTTTAAATAACATGAAAACATAGAAACAGAAATATTTACAATTTTCGTCGCTTACAATTTCTTCAACTTTCACTCTCAATATAAGATTCTCAAGCTGCTCAATTTCTGAAATATAATTTGCTGTCTACTTCTTTAAACACTTAATCACTGATGGAGTGTTCCTTTCATGCAGCTATATGAAATAAATTCAAGAAGGGATTCAGTGCCTGGATCCTTTTCTGTTTTCTTAGGAGATCATTCGTTACAGATTAGCTTTAAAAAGGTCTTGATAATTTTCTATCAGAAAGTGGTTTTAGTTTCCAGTGGAATCCCCAAAATCCTTTTCTAAAGAAAATAATTCATATTCTTGTTCAATCGAAAAACAAAATCTTTCACTTAACACCTCATATGACTTACTTTATAAACCTGCATTTTCCGTCGCCTTTTTTCGGGACCAGTTATCATACAATACTATTTCTTTGGGTCAAGGCAAGTAATACAGAGCCAGGTTTGAAGTAAAAGTGAGCGTTAAATATTTCTCTCACAACATAAAGCCTGTTTTGAGAAAATAATTAAAACATATAGTTTGGGACCCAAAATGGCTCCCCTTTTTTTTATGTACAACCCGTTTTATCTTTTTTAGGACATCGCTATAAATTTGATTTAAACTATAAGGAATAAAAATAAATTGATCCCCAAGGAGAAGAGGAATGCACGTGTAGCCCACTGGCTTCCGGTCTATGATGATCTAATGGCACCGTATTAAACTGGGTAACTATTCGAGGAACATATTAGATTGGAATTGTCGGACTGTTCTCGTGAACGGACTTTGACGGATTTTGAGTATGTTATATGAAAAGGGATACTGGTCTTCTGTGTACAAGAATTTCCTTTGTTCCTATTTGTTCCGGGTATTTTTTTTATTTCTACTGGACTCTAAAACCCTATATCGACATGTTTATCGTAAACAAACGCAACATATGTTCTGGGTAGATGTTGTCCGCAGGCCTTGGGTTGGCCATCACTGCTATAAAGTATTTATTCAAATATTACGAAGATAAAATGCACGAGACGTCATTCCATTATTCAACCAATGCTGAAAATTGCTATGCACTTTTTAAAAAGCTAAACGAAATACAGTACCTTACTCAACAATCCGTGATAATGTTAGAAATCCTGCCCGTTATTGTTCGAAATTCCAGAAAATAGGAGAGTTTTATTCTTGGCTGTTCGTTATTTGGAAGTTCTACATAGGCGCTGGGGAATAGTTTTCAGTGTCCGCGTCCGTTATAGAGAGTGACCGCTATTCAGAAGTAACTTTTCCATTGTACCGAATGATGTTCTGCCGGGGAAGTGAAAAGTAACCGTTATTTAGAGGTGTCCGTTAGGAGAAGTTTCACTGTATATATCAACAAGTGAGAATAAAATTAGGCTTTTGATCATATTATTTTATCTCGGAGGATTTTCTAGATGGAGGCTGGGGGGGGGGGGGGCAAGGTTGTTGCCTGCTGAGTGTCCAATTCTGAGAAGTGCCCAAAGATATAAGTAAATGTGTCACATCGCTTTGTAGCTTCTAACCAGGAGTTTGAGAACCTTTTGCAGAAGTTATACGAAAATGAAATTTTGTTATGTTGTACAAGGTAACATTGAAACTTAACGTTTCAATAAATAAGTAATTTGTATCTTTTTTTTCTAAAATGTTACTAATTTTGTTTTTACTTTTCAAAGTTTCAAGAACCCTGTGGTATGCCGTTTTGAACGATTGCAATATCAGACGTCAGGTTTCCTATTTTAATTGTATAGATTCTGTTCGATAAATAGCTTTTAAGCCACGCGCTATAATTACGTGAGAGACCAACTTCTACCAGTTCACTCAATAAGCTTTGGTGATTGACGCTATCGAAAACTTTTGTAAGATCAATATACACAACATCATATTGCCACATCTTAGAGAGAATATTCCGAATTTAACTAGTTATCTGATTAAGATTAATACCAATCGTTTTCTCGGAAACAAACCCGTGCTGCTCTTCTTTGAACACCTTCTTTGAATTAAACTGAAAATGTTAAAAAAAAAAAAAGATTCTAATAATCGAGCGAATGTATTAAATATTGTTATTGGATTACCTTTAGAGAGAAGTGATCTATCTTCGTCCAAATAAACTGGGATAATGAAAGCATTTATCCATTCATTAGGATATATACTTTTCGTTAAATATAAAATAAACAGTTCGGTTAACATTGGAACTAGGTATGAGACCCAAAATATTATAACATTATTCGGTATTCTATCTGGACCAACTGTTGTATTACTTTTAAATATCTTTATTCCTAAAGGAACTAAATTAGTTGAAATATTTATTACATTACACCTCCTTCTCTTGAGTTGCGATTGTAGAGTTCACCAAGTACACTGAAGAATACTGCGAAATGTTCTCTGAATACTTCTACAATTTCATTGCTGTCAGTAATTTCAGATTATTCTCTTCAGATTTCAGCTTATTCTCTTTCTTCGTATTATTGAACATATTCCAGAAATAATTAACCTGACCATGAAGGTCCTCTCCCAACTTTTTGTAATGATCATCTCTTACTACTTACTAAAATACTTACAAATACTAAACTCTCTTACGTTAAGAAGCAAATTTTTTATACCAGAGTTCTCTAATGTATTTTGTACATGATAAAATATCTAGCTTTTTTATTTCAGAGATTTTAACTTTTTATTCATCCATGAATCGATGTATTTTTATAATTTGTTTTCCGAACAGTTTTATGAATGTTGTGATTGAAGGCTATATTAATGTATTTGTACATTCTTTCAGTATACTTTTCTACCTGTGCAAATAACTGTATGTTTAAAAGTCCACAACTATTGCATCAAAATTGACATTAAAAGAATAATATTCAGTTTTATCAGTATCTAGTGTAGATACATGACTTCCAACATTTATAAAGTATTCGTTCGCAAATTAGAAAGTAAGGTATGAGTGGTGTTTATTATTTTTATATTTGATGTTTTTATTCAACAATTTCGCCTCTTGTATATTAGTAATAAAATATCTAGTACATTTTTTCATGCATCATTAGTTTGTTCAAGATTAAGCACTTGCTATAATTTATAATGGTAATAGCTTTTTGTTTAGTACATTTTTGCATTTATTACACAAAATCCCAGTTTACTTCTGGGATGTTATTATCGCCCAGGAAGATTATCTTACACTTCATATTAATAGAAAAATTGGGAAATCAATTACAGTAGTCACTAAATGTTTTGGATTTTGTATCAGACGGAAAATAATGTAACTCAAGTAATATATCGGTGAAGCCTTGTACCTTTTGATACTCTAGTATTATATTTAAGTTAGGAAATGTATTGGCAAACAAGTAAAATTTATGGATATATTTTTAGTTAATGCACAGCCTCCACTCTTACCTTTAGATTTCTAGCCTACCTATACACTTTATATTCATTTGATAACTGTGTGAAATAAGTTCAATTCCCGTAAACCAAGTTTCAGTCAAGACAAGAATGTCAAAATCTTTTCAATTTCTCTCGTGAATTTACTGGTTTAGTTTTGTTATTCTTTTTAAGTCATTCATATTTTAAAAATACATAATGTATAGCGGATTAACAACATCCATGCTCATTCTAAACACATCTTCGTACTTTGTTCGTTCCCTTTCCTTATTGAAGTATTCTTACCTACTTTTTGATACAGATCTATAATTTTATTATCTTAAAATCCTACCATAAAATATAAAATAAAATATACTTGTAAGCTTATTATAGGATTATTAATACTTTCAACATCATCATTGCTTACAAAGAGATAAAAAGATGCAGCAATTAACTTTTGTATCGCGTTTCTAAATTGATTTTCCAGCTCATTCGAAAAATGTCTGATATCAAATACTCTTTTCTTAAATAGTGTATAAATCTCAAAATTGGCAATATTAGACACGAAAACTATACGAACTAACATTTAAATTTAATTGCGACCTTCTGTTCAATAAAAGAGTGTCCAAAACGGATGAAAACAATACAGAAACTTAAGACTGAAGAATAAGTGCTTCCGATATTTTGAATCAAATATGACGGTTAAGTGATGAATGAGTGAGTCATTTGGCCAAGGGTTCCCACGCTATAACTACTTAAAAAAAAACAACATATGAAGTCATACTATGTGAACACAAAATGGCAGCTAACTCCACGACTACATAGCAGAGTAATCTTGATTATTGTTTACTTGAGAGGACTTACGATGATTAATTACCAATAAAACCAACAAATTAAAAAAAAACATTGCGAGAAATTAATCCTTCATTAATTAAACCACAGGATCGCCATTTTCGTTAGGTGCTCATACTCAACTACAGAAATAAGATAATAAGTGTAGGTATAGTGATTCGGAAAATAGAATAAAGATTGTTACGAGATGAGCTGGAAGTACAATTCACACTTAACTATGCAAAATACATTTGAATGGAATTTTAATTATTTTGTATGTTTTTCATCTATTACAATATATATCAAACTGAAACTACAAAGATTTATTACTTCATTTTCTTTTCCGTTGCGTTAACATGGTCGAAAATGACTTCCAGAATGGTATAACTACACTATATTCATTGTTCTACATATATGACACTAATAACACTTTTAGGCTTTAGTTGCAGTTCTGTGTGTCAATTCACTGCCTAACAAAAATCAGAATTACAAATTACATAGTTTTGGAGATGTACGCAACAAGTTGATTTTCTAGAAGTTATGCTTTCTATTCTTACGACAAATCTAAATATTGTCTAAAGAAAAATCAAGATCATTGAACTACTTAAATTTGTAATTACGGTACGTAACATGCACTAGATAAACTATCTTGCTGATGTACTCTGCAGGAGTAATAAAATTCCACACGTATTGAGTCTCCGCAGGACTACACTACTTTAGGGAATATGTTGTTATAACATTCTTAAGTGTGGTGTCGTTTCTTATTATTAACTCATATTTTGGCTCGTTGCATTTCCTAATTTTACACTACTTACACAATTTTAAACTTATTTTATACAATTTGAATTGTAACGAAACTAATATCAGATATTCTCTTTCATCATATACGAACGATAAATTATTTGAATTGAAATTTGATAGAGACAAAACGGACTAACCGTAATATTTTAGTAATATTAAAACGTTAAACTATTTCCACTTTCATTATAGTATGACACAATTATTAAAATTCATGTATAAGCAGAACGTGAAAACGACTTAGCATATGCACAGGAAACTACCGTAATGTTTCATCCATTACAATTATATTCGTAACACTCGTATACGTGTATAAAATTTAATATTCGTAACATATTCTCACATCAATTGAAAGTAGTTAAACTGAATTAATCCAAGCTTGGTATGTTGATAAGAGTTCTTCCCTTGAGATTTTAATAGAACGTTGAATCAACTGTTATTATTTAGATACGAGAATTAACTATTACACACATTTTCGTGCATTACGAGAAAACTATTCTGAATTATTTCTAGATATAAAATGTTTTGCTAGTTACTTCTTTATTAGTAATGATATTACATTTTACAGCAGCAGGTAATACAAAAAAAAACGGTTGAAAGTTCCAAATAAGTTTGACTTGTTAATAGAGCCATTATTCTCAACACTTTAGATATATTCCGGAAGTAGTAGTCGCCCTAGAGGAATTAGAAACAATGCTAATAGTAAAACTAGAAAAAAAACAATCTTAATGCAACAATTGTTTGTTAGAGTAGGTAAACTAGTAGCGGTAGATTGGTTATACGAGCAGTAGTAATGATAGCAATGATAGTAACAGTAGCTGTAGTAGAAGTAATGGTAGTGGCAGCAGCAGTAGAATTACTAGTGTTGTAGTGGAAACAGTGATGTTAGTTTAAGTAGCTATTGTAGTACCGGTAGTAGAAGTAGTAGCGTAGTACAAAGCAAAAAATGGTCAGTCAAAATCAAGAGAAATTTAGACATTTTCTGATAGATGGTTTAGCTTTAAACTCCGATTAATTTTGTGTCAATTTTGAGAAGGGCATGTAGTTAGTTTATTTGACTAAATAAATACTCAAAAGTTTCTCAATATATGTTCAGACCTGAGTGCGAATAATTATTCAAATATGATTGAAGATAGTAGTTAAAATTGAGTAAGACTTCGTCAAAAATGTTTTATCGTTAATTATCGTTTTCCGTAAAAAGATATTGTAATATTATCGCAAACTTGACGATAAATTGCGGTTATTTTGGAACTAATAATAACTTTTATGGCTGCATTTACAAAACAAGTCCTAGTCTCGTGGGTGTATGTGAACTAGAAAGTGTTCACCTTATAAAAGAATAAAGTGTAGTTTGATTTTTTTTAAAAGTCCTAGCCACAGCTAGGATCCGTGCATAGAGGAATACCCTCCATTGAGAAAGGGATGTCTTCAGAGAAGGGATTGTATAGAATTTGTAGGTGGGCAGAGTGGTTTAATTTTATTTTCTTTATTGTCCTTGTTTCTTCATCTGGACATTATGACGTTGCCTCATAATCATAAATTATAGCGGATTTGATGATATAATGACGTTGAGAATGAAGCGCTCTGTGACGTCGCAACACGTGGATTTTGTTAGTAGAACGAATGCTGAATTATCTTCTTTTCAGGGGTATATCTGAACTGATGAGGGATAGTATGGACCCTATTAGCAAATGAGTATCACTGTGTAAAATATGATGGTGCTATTAATTGCCTGGTGTCTAAGATATGGTAATTGGTAAGGATGTCATGAACACATCAAGGCTGTTCGGGGATGCAGGGAGTTTGTTGGGTGGATCGTGTTGAGAATTATAGGATGATAAGCTTCAATGCGTTGTCGTATGTATTTGAGACTTAATTGTTGCAGATGATAAAGTATATGTGGGAAAAGTGTTCGGTCGTATAGTTATGCTGTTTGGCTGGCTAATCAGATGCGGAATGTTTTCCGTAGAGCATGTCTTTTAAAACTTTTAATTTATCATAGAAAAATACGGCTGCGGAAATCCAGGCGGTGAAGCCATAGGTGAGTACAGGGTGTAGGAAAACTTTGTAGGTACGTAGAACTGTTTTTGTTTGTAGGCCTCAACTGGTACCTCTGAGTAGATTTAGTCTATTGTATGCTTTGGATGCGATTGCATTCAGGTGTGGACGCCATGTCAGGTAATGATCAAATGTGATGGCAAGGTAAGTAACAGCTTTGGTCTGTAGTATTGGTGTATTATGAATGGTGATTGATAGACGATTTGGATTTCGATGAACGCGAGTACGGCGATTTGGTGGCATGATCGCACCAGTCTGTAAACCATTTTACGGCCAAGTTAATAGAGATGTTGATCTGCTAAATGGTTTTGGCTTTGGTAAGAAAGGCTGTATCATCGGGATACTGGAAAAGTTGGACATTTGTAGGCAGAGAATGTATGTCAGCAACAAACATTAAATATAGAAGTGGCGATAATGCAGAGCCTTGAGGAACTCCAGAATGAAGGAAGATAGGATGAGAGAAAGTGGAATTTATGTTGATGTATGAAAGTCGATGAAACAGTTGTAAATGAAACGAAGTAGCAGATCAGTAGACGAAATGAAAGGAGTTTGTGTATGAGAGCTTCGTGCCAGACTTTATCAAAGGTTTTTTAAAGGTCCAAAAGCACCAGGCATGATAGTAAAGATTTATTGTGGTGATGGATGATCAATTATGTGAGTTGGAGGAGTTGGTCATTAATGCTATAACAAGGGAGGAAGCCAGCTTGAGCTGTAGGGATCAGGTTGTGTTCTTTAAGATGTATGTGGAGGCAATGGATGATAATTTTTCTAAGATCTTACTGAAGATAGGAGCTAGTTGTATGTAACGGTAAGAAGAGACTGAATACGGGGGTTTGTGTTGTTTTAGGAAAATTAGGGATCTTGAGGTTTTCCATTCTGCGGATATATGGCCGGTGCGTAGAATAAAGGTGTATATAAGGGTAAGGAAATGGAGGAGATTGTAGAGAGCTTCTTTGTGATGTCTATAGGAGATATTGTCCATGCCTGGTGCGTTGTTGTGTTTGTGAGTGGTTATGTGTTACTGTTAGAAGCTGTTTGGAGTGTGATGATGAGGTAAGAAATGCATTGATATCGGTCTTTTTGTTTGTCTCTGGAGGTGGTAGGTTATCAAATTATTCTGTTAGATATGTGCGATATATAGTCAGCTTTGTCATATCGTAATGCAGAGCTTGCTGGTGTTGGATTTTGTTGCCTATGATGTCTAGAAGTATCTATAATGATCCTGATGGGTGTATAATCACTACCAATGAGATCAAGTGCGTTTGTGTGATGGCGAGAGCTTAGATTTATTGAGATAATCACCGCATCCGGTGTGGTGTTTGATTCTGGGCGAGTTGGTTTGGGTAGTGAGATGATATTGCCAACAATTTGAGTAAGTGAGAAATATAGAAATTTATCTTTTTCTTGTTGAGGTCGACTGTGAAGATTGAGATCTGCCATGATGATAAAAGTTCGAAAGTTATTTGAGATATAGGTGAAGAATGAGTAAGGTATGGCGTTACCGGGTTGGATGTAAATGGTTGCTAGTGTGGCAGATAAATTAAATAATCTGTTTCAGAATATTCAATTTATTCCTTCTATATTTTCCCTTTCCTAACTTATTCAGAATCCCAACCTGTTTTCCTTATAACGGAATGATGACGGTCTATGGTTCATAAACCGTGTTTGTAAGAAAGGATGAGACAAAAGGAAATGTGTGTATTTTTGTCTTGAGAATGAATTGCATATATGATGAAATCATGCCACTCAACAGGATTTTGTGGTATTGATTGCAAAGCTATTTTAGCAATTATTAAAGGAAGTGACTATGTATTGTTATTATAACAACAGAAGTTTGGAAACCACGAAATGTTGGTTGGCTCCGGAATGATATCCTTTCAGAATTGATCAACAGGAAAGATGGACTCTTCTATCCTTAATTCCTAACCGCAAAATTCCTTGTTTTCCCTAAAAAATTAAAAGACGTAATTTGGCTTAAAACAAACAACACGTGAAATCACTAATTCTCTGAAGATAACGCAATAATTAACGTCACGTCGAAATTTCTAGAAGAAACTACGTCAATCAAAAAGTGCTTAAAATGCTATTCGTATTTGTCTTGGTGTGTCAGTGTGTGATTTGAAGAAGAACGACGAACATCGATACAGCAAGGTCAGATCTATTTCAATTTACTTAGTAGACTTAGAAATTTAGAAATAATGTTTTTCTATAATCCCCCTTTCCGAGCTTGATATGGAGTGTTAGTATTTGTTTGCTTAAAATAATTCAGAATCTCTTCAGCAATTATGTTTCCATAGCACTTTGCATTTAGAAATAATATTAGTTTGACATTTTCTATTATTGAGAAGAAAATACTTGAAGTAGTTATAGTAAATGTATTAACGATACGGGAAGGAATTAGATACGTAAGTTCTGGTAAGAAATAATTGCACAGTAAAGTAGTTTTGGGTCACAGGTCATACGGGATATAACGGCCTGCTTACAAGAAAAGTGTCAATGGAACTTCTTGCTATGAGATTTCTGAACACTAAGATGACTTTGGCGATGAGCAATGATATGATTACTCTTGTTTAATTATGCTTCTCCCTCTCTCCCTTTCCCTCTGTTAAATGTATCCGATCGATCCCTATTCTCTTATTCTGTGTTTAGTAATTTAAGTTATAGCTTGAGAAATAGAGTATTCTCCAAATTGGATATTGTCAATTAATTAGAAATACGTACCATTAGTATTTATATATAAGCAAGAAAAGTTAAATAATGTAACTCCCCCTTTTATAAACTCCCTTATATGGATTCGCCTCACGAAGCTTTGCCTCACGAAGTTGCCCTATTGTATATTTGTGAAAGTTTCCAAGTCATAACGATTCCTAAGTTCTCAAGATAACTTTGTTACCTTATTCTTTATTTATGTTGTTATTGCTTTATTTTTATTGTTAAATAAAATTTATTGAAAAGAAATCACTTCTCGAGATCCATTCAGAATTGGAAATATAAAAGTATCCTCACACCTAGACTAATAATTCTTCTCTTTAGGAAACTTCAAGGATTGAGATCAGGAGCCCAAAATGGCCAGTGTGAAATAATTAAGTTTATTTTCAGGAAGGATACTTTGGTTATATTATTTCGTTAAGAACGTCAGAAGACCTACCAAATGCTCTACCACAAAAGAATCTACTATACAGCTCTACCTCTGATCTACAGTAAACCTCCAAATTAAACAAAATAACTATTACACATAAAAAGAAACACGGACAAATTAGTTACACTATTTTTCAGCCCCCACACTAGTGTGACACAGAGATGACCAAAGTATAAAGATGTTATGAGATGTTCTGGTAGGTGAGGTAGTTGTGGATTATTTTGACGATGAGGAATGCTCGGACTGAAACCTCTGGCTGCACCACCATTTGTTCTTTGTGCCAGTAGGAAGTTGTCGTGGCCTATGAGGGTGTAACGTGGTATGTTACAAGAGCGGCGCGTATTGAGATGAGTAACTTTTTCTTCTAGCAGTGGATGTTCCAAAAGAAGTTTGTGTGTTGGTAGAATTCGAATGCTCATAAATAATAAAACTATAACCATGAATACGAATAGAGCGGTAGATGGGGATTTAGACTTCTGTTTCATAGGCTGTTGTTGCATGAAAGTGTGCATATGGTCCTGAGTAAGTTGCGGTGAAACCGACATTGAGAATTGATCAAGCAGCTTGTTGAATTTAATGTAGTACATGCTTTCTCTGAAAAGGATGAATGTTTTTTAACGTTAATGTAATGAAGGTGAGCAGTCTCTTGATGGTAATGGGTTCATTGATGAAGGTGATTGGTACGCTTGTTTGTGCTACTGGTTGTGTCCTGGTTTATACTACTAGTTTCGGTTTTGTTTCTTCTGGTACTGGTGGTGCTTTACATTTGTATATGAGCGTCGGGTGTCGTTCGTTACATGTATTGAATTTTGGTGTAGCCTGATTGTTTTCACATTTGGTATTATGTGGACCGGAACAAATGTCACTTTTCGGTTGATTCGGGCATTTACTTGTCGAGTGTGAATTGTAGGTTTGACACTTCACGCACCGAACTGGCAAAGATGATGGTGTGTGCGATGGATATACGCGTTATCTGGGTCTGTAGAAGTATGCGCCTGCTGTAAGCAATGAATTGATGGTGTCCTGTGTATTGGTAAGTACTCTGTCTATGTATTTAGGACTTAGGTTACATATGATTGTGATACATTTGATGACGAAATAACCTTCTGCTCTTAGTTGTGCTTCTATCTTTTCGATGGTGAGGAATGATTCTATTCCATGGATGACATTTGAGAGAGATGGTGCTTTGCGTAGTGGTGTTGGTTGGTTAGTGTGCCTTTCCTGCCAAGCTGAAATTTGATATGTTTTTTCGAAAATTTCGAAATTGTGTCTGACAGGACGCGCGTACCCATGAGTAACAGTGAACGCGGTTGATTTTTCACGTTGCGTGCGTCCGTTTACTTCGAGCGAAGTGTTTGAGCGGACCGCTCAGCAACGCGACAGCAGTCCGAACGTAGACCAGACTGTAGCTAGAAAATATGAAGATTATATGAAACGAGGGAAAGGAGTAACAAATTATAAGATTAACAAGTGTTTTTTGAGTGAGACCGTACAGAAATTAATTCACAAGTGCTTAAATGTGTGACGGTTAAATACATATAAAAATTTCCACATGAAAATTTAAGGTAAGGAAATAATTGACGGAAAACTGTGACGTGCTTGTAGGCAGGCAGGATACGAAACGCAGGCACGAGGTTTTATATAAGTAAGTGGACAATTGTTATAATTTCTACGAAAATTATATTTATAACGTATGGCTTGTATACATTACATGCATGCATAATCATAAGTGATTTTATAGTGCGAAACTTAGTCCAAATACAAGTGAGTATCTGTACCAGTAAAGAAAATTAGGTTTGATCGTCCACGGAGCATATTGAAGTATACCCGACATGGCCTTTACGTAAAACAAACAGTGAGTGAGAAAAGAGCTCTTCGCGGTGTATTCGTACAAGTTGATGATTATACAAAGCTGTGGGCATAATCGTATTTTATCCATCTAATATAAAGCATATGTGAAACAAATTCTTACCAGTCATTTATGAACAGATGCATCTTTAAGAGGTAAAGTAAAGGCAGGCACTGACTCAAAGTATTGTTAGTTATGTTTATTGTACTGGCCCAGTAATCATTCGAAGGTGCTCAATATACATACAGTACTGTTGGCTGTTTCAACCATAAATGAAAGTGTATAAAATACTTAATTTGATACTCCGCACCTACGTTAATGTGACATGATTGGATACCAAGGACTACATAATAATTTATAGCCAAATACCATTATCAATGGACGTCATTAAACAGTTGTCCAAAGTCAGTAAATCGCTATCATTGTAGGTATGGTTAGCGTGTAACATGATAAAATTGCATTAGGTTAGGCTAGGTAATGTATGATATTAATCACAGGAGGAAATACAAAGTATTGATACGAGATCGTCGACAAAAACTGAAATAGTTTATCGTAGATGTCAAAGTAATATAGTTCCGATAGTACTACATCAAATATTATTATTATTAGGCGGATAGTAACAGAATCATAATTTTATTATGGTTGCAGTACTAGATGGCAGCTTCCATCCGATCTGTACTGTAAGTAAAAATAATTTCGTTCTGAAAATAACGTATTTTCAACAATAAGTGACATATTTCGCCCTGAAAAGGACGTACGTGCATAATTACTGAAACTATTTGGTCCAGAAAAGAATGTGTTTAGACAGAAATCACATTTTTTCAACTAGTGATTTACTCGATACATATTTATCTGATGGAAATACATAGTTTTGCCTTGAAAAGGACGGATAATAACGGTTAGAGCCAATCGTATATAGTGTGGCCATATAGTTTTTAAAGAAATAAGAAAAAAGTATCCAGACAATTTTTTTTATCCTTGTGGGTGGATATAATCGTGACATATTAGTCAGATAGCTATATTAGTGAGGTGTAATCGCACTAAGTATCCAACGAGAGATATTATAAGAAATTATTCCGTTCTATAGTAGTGTGATATTATTTAGGAATTAAATATTTTGTTGTTTCTATATTTTAGTATCCTTAATCAACATTGTGTTCATATTTACGTTTTATGTTTGCAATATCGTATTGAAGTAGTGTAAATTTTCGTCCAACTGCACATCTCTTAATCCCTAATTACAAGTTACATATGCTTGTTGCGTATTGTTTGTGCCAAGTTGCAATCAGGTGACTTGATGATGATGCCATTTTTACTGAATTTGATTTTTGAAATGAATTACCTTGGTACATACTTGATGAACTGATGAAAACTCTGCTTGCAGTTTTGAAACTTGCTATCGTAGTTAGATAAGATAAAATATAAAATGATTTTTTATGGGCGGTAACAGAGCTATCGTAGTTAGTGAGCGGGAAGGTATGAAATTGCGGCTATTGAGCTGAAGAAAACTTGTTGATCGTCAATTTCTATGGCATTTGTCATGTGATGATTCGCTTACAGTATGGTTCTTCTTGTGAGGATTAGCTATGGATCATGAATATGAACGTGGTGAGCGAGACCTGGAGTGGTAAGATGGTGAACCTTGTCGTTTGTCTGGGCTAGATTTCTCGGTCATGCATCGTGATTTGGTGGTCTAATCTAGTGATGAATATGGTGGTGGTCCTAGTACTACTGCAGGTAATATATGCTGATGGTGAGCGAGAATCTATTTTCCACATAGGAGTTCAGTTTTCAGAGACTAATCACCGGAAGTGCTATTATTATTCACTGTTAGGGGCGCGACTTTTTTTATCCGTACTATCTTTTCGTATATGCGATTTGCCATCCGTCAAACGTTTAATATTCATGCATGAAATAGTTTATTTTACTAGGTTTTAAACATTTAATATACTTTCGAAACAATATATACAAATGAAATTAGTTGTAAATAATAAAACTGTACGAAAACAATGTAAAATTCTTTAAGAATAACCATAACTCAAAAACAGTTTTCACCTTCAAAAGTTCAAATGTTTTCGCTGCCATCTACTGGACCAAATATATAACCGGTTCGTGTTAAATAATACTGAGTTAAATGAAATTTTTTGCAGCTCCTTACAAGCCTAAACTCAACAAAACTGCTTTCCCGATGAAAACTTAAACGCGCTCAAATTAGTAATCAGAGAAATATATTTACACATGTACAATTTGTACATGCTTTGCAAGATACAGGTTAATTTGGATGAATAAACTGTCCAGATATCGGGAACTCGCTCATATTTAAAATTGTAGAGCAACTGTAACATTTCTAACTAGTGTCGTCATTTCAGTTTTTGCTTGCGGGAGACAAAATCATTTAGGACTTATATATATATGTTTTATTTTAGGACTTGCTCATCATTTTGTCACCCTGGTGTGAAACTAGGCAAGGAAAAAGTGGCGGAATTGTCATGTTCAATATTAACTTACGGCATTCCATCGGTTAGATGGTGGATAGATATTTAATTCAAATAAGTTGTTGTTTAGCTAACTATGAACTGTTGAGTGTGTCTCCGTGTTTTAACTATTGTAAGCATATTTTTATCTTACAGGGGACATTTGTTCATCCGTTTTTCATGAGTTGTGTATTGTTGCTGTAAGTTTTCTAAATTTGTGTTTCAAAACTGAATTATAAGTTTACACGTTCTAAGTCGATTAAGATCTAAATAGATTTCCTGGACGTCATATATTTCTGTATGCTGTGCAGAAATTTTATTTCTTTCTCGAAAAACGAAGACAGCAAACTTTATTATTTCTCACAATACACTTCTGTCTATTTCTTCGTAGCTGTGCATGAAAAAAATCCATTTATAACCTTTGTACATAACTATACCTTGTGACTTCAAATTATCAAAACGTAGTAATTAATATACATTATTATTATTATCGTTATTAATAACGCACTTAGAAATTTTACAAAATATTAACTCCGTTTGATAAAATAGAGAGCGGAAAGGAGGGTATGGGCCTTTATCTGCAACATTGTCCCTATCCCGATATTCAAATA
Source organism: Lepisma saccharinum (assembly GCA_022664845.1). Lineage (NCBI taxonomy): Eukaryota > Metazoa > Arthropoda > Insecta > Zygentoma > Lepismatidae > Lepisma > Lepisma saccharinum. The sequence continues at coordinate 32,030 of JAGDQP010003372.1, forward strand.
GTGAAGCATTACAGCAGCTTCATTCCTAAATAACCATAGACTTCCCAACTTTTAAATATCCTCTAGAAAAAAATGTTTGATTACTTTAGCTTCTAAAACAATATTTTCACTCACAAGTGAACCTATAGATGGTTCGGTGCTTCTTCGACCAAACTTGGCAGATAAGTAAGGTACATCAGGAAACCACCTGGAAGAATGGTTAAAAGGGCTTTCGTCCATAAAGACGGGTACAGTGGCCAAAAGTTTGATTCAAAACAATAGAGTAATCCAAGTCTGAAAAGAAGTTTATTTGTAAAACGCGCCATTAGTAATGACTGGGCACCATCTATCCACTACCCATTAGTATGCATTATATTTTCACTTCTTGGACTGTTTACAAAAAAATATAGTATTTACAGACTTTCGAATCAGCTACACATATTAATATCACAGCTCATTATCTCTTTCAAAAATAAATGTGTGGCAAAAGTGACTTCAGCAATGTATGTCTTAAAATTCTAACCCAGATTGATATATTACGTGACACACTTCTCATGTTTTAAAAAAATCGAGCAAGATTCAAGATCACGTCCATGACGAACTTACATTGGACAAAGTCCACGGCATTTGGACAGATACCCGTTTCGAAATGGATACCTCAAATAATATTTCCGTATCTCCCAGAAATGAACTTGGAATAAAACTAAAATGTTTTTCCTACAACCGAACCAAAATTATCTTCGCTAATACGAAAGCACACGTAACTATTTTACATTTAATACAAATATATATTTATACTCTACTCTTATCATGGTACGCATTGCAGTTGTCATCTGCTTCTTGGGGGGCCCTGACTATGAATAATAATAGTACTTCCGGTAAATAGTCTCTGAAAACTAAACTCCTATGTGGAAAATAGATTCTTGCTGATGGTGATTTATCTGGTGGATCTGCCATGATTATGTCATAAACGTCAAACTACAATGTGAAACGACTACCAAAATCTCAGACGGCAGTGACATCAATCTTATTGAGGCAGTATGTGTGCTAATCGCACTCGTGCCAATACTACACAAGATAGCTCGTGAGCCCATTAGCAAACCCCAGCGAGCCTAGGGCAACTTGTGTTGTTCGAATCGCTCTTCTACTACTCGTAACAAAGACTCACACTATTATATGCTAGAATACAGATTCATGTACCATTCTTTGTCACATACTTTAAGCAATTTGTTTAAACGTATGTCAGTATATAGCTACAATAATCTTACGTTTAGTTCGGCAAAGTATAACACGATTGTATAAAAACAATAAATCTCCAGTGTCTGTTTTTCTTTTTATAAAAAAGGTGCTGTCATCTGTTTACCACAAATATAAACAGAAAATAAAAATGTACATAACGTAATATACAAAATGCGTAAATATTTTCACACTTTTTATATTATTATATTAATCGCCGTCATCATCATCAAAATTATCAAGAACTCATTATAAATGTCAAGGTTAGTATAAATACAATGTTGCTTTCGCAGAAAATTTGATTTTTTTTTCTTTTTTTGAAGTTTTTGTTTGCTTGAAATGTCAAGCCGTATCACTTTAAAATATTAAAGAGCCTACATTTCTTGTGGCTGGATCCATTATTCAAATTTGACTAGGCGAGACTACATGCAAGTAGTCAATTATAACATAATGGTTGTCATTTTTTACTAAAAACCGTTGTGATTAAATGCATGTAGTTAGTTTTCATTGAACTATTTTTCTGTCTGTATACATAGTAGTAGTAGTATAATAGAGCTGGGACTGTCCTTAGTTTTCTGTTCCCGCTCCGTGTGTTGCAGTAGTAAAAGTTATTATTTATAGATATAAATAAGTGTGGTTTAGTAAAATGTTTTGTACGTATCACACTTTTTCCACGTTAAATAAAACGAATGTAAGGAGGTAAACGAAGAGAATAATAGAAGGATGAATTTGTTAACTCAGGAAATAAAATTCAACATTTCTATATCCGTTGAATAATTTGTTGCAGTTTTTGTCAAACTGATGTGGGTTTTTGTTTACATACATTTGACAGCGCATATCAAATATACGGAACAGAAAATGTAGAGAACGAAAACAGAAACAACTCTGGTAGTGAATGATGAGCAAGATAAACAAATGAAGTTGCGGTATTTCTTTTCCCTCAAATTTCTGCTTCTGAAACATGTTATTTTTCAGGTCCAGTCAAGACAGCCAGCTATTACGTTAAGGCCAATATAAGAGTTATAATATTAGGGTTTACGAGAAATCCCCTTGATAATTTTTGATTAACAAGTTAATACTTTGTACTGAAGAAAGTGCAGAAAAAAAATACTCTACGCATACTAATACTTCCAACATTTTCCATCTGTAATTGGGTACCCTTACGCCAGTTCATGCACACTACGGAAATATCTTAGCAAATGCCAAGAAATTTAAATAATGCTATCTATATATTGTTTGTATAAAGATAATGAATAATGTGTCTTTCAAACTAAACTAAAAGACATATATTAGTACATGTCAGCTTCCCTAAAACAACTATAATTATTTCATTTAACTTAGTACACATGTAACAAAATTGTCCTAAGAATACACTATTCATGAAGACGCGTTCAAATATACTTAGATCTAATATGAATTTCAATAGCTCTAACATACAGTGTAAGTTTCAATAAGACGGATTATCACTAGAAGACTGGTCGAAATACGAGTGATTCTCTGTATACAAGCTCTAATAAAAAGTGTTCAAATGATTGAAGAAAGTCAATATAGCATCATACTCATACATACATATACAGTATTATATCGGGTGTTGCAAAATAACTGTTAAAGCTCTTGGAAGGTGATTCCTGACACTGAGACAAGAAAAAAAATCCTCTTGAACTTTCGGCAATCGGACATAGTTTCGGATCTACAAGGTGCCGAAAGCGTGGGAAAATGAATTTCTGACACCAATATTTCGGAAACTATCCAACGTACAGAGCGCGGGTAAAAAATTAACATAAGAAGTCATACCTTCTCTATTGAAATATGCATGCTTCACAACCCTACAATGCACGTGCAAGGGATTCCCCAAAGGAACGTAGGGATTCCGGACAATCTGCCAATGAAAGATTGGTCATAAATGGATACGCATGGATAGGGTTTCCACCTGCTAACAATAATTCGTTTGTATTAAGTCGATATCTTAAACAAATACAAAATGGTAGAGACTTTCATGCCCGTTGTGTGTGGTTGCATAATCGCCAGGTACGGATGATGGCCAACAGTGACGTTCTGAGTATTAAGTGGAGTAAATTTGTAGCCGCATGGTCTAGGAAGACATCTGCAGTGTCGGTAGAGAGCACAACACATGCAACAGGGTGATTCACAAGTGTGGAAACACGTAATGAAAAATGCCCAGAAATGTACTCTAGTAATCGTGAGTTCAAAGCGACGGAAATGTAAGGAGTAGCATCAATAACATGAAGGTCATTGCCAATTCGCCAATAGTATTACCTCAAGCCGAATCAATATGCTTTGCAAGGTTGCATACTAATAATAGTGCAAAAACTTAGGCCCAATTGAAATTGCGCAATGGGACTCACAAAGAAAGTGGGGAATTTCCTTCTGGTTAATAAAGGAAGTTCACTACTGTGATCACATAAGGTCGAGATCGAAATGTAGCCAATAAAAATGATGAATGTCAACATGTCCCACTACTGCTGGGACACCGTTCTGCATGGGAAAAATAGGAATCCACCAACGCTAAAATTTTACAGATGACATCCCGCGCCTCTAGTGGAAGTTTCTGTATCACATAGCTGAAATCGTTCCCAGCCTACTCTGATTGCATAGCGTCATTTTCGGATGTAGTTCTTCAAACATCTGATTATTATTTTCGCCTTTGTGGTCGTTCCTTTCGTGGTAGCAATTTCACACCACGCTGCGACTAAGTCGGTTTGGCCCAGAAATACAGATAACATTTATCCCTTCACTTGTCTGTTCGATGACTTTCCTCGGCAATCACAACCGATGCTGATGATGCTGATATGGTGTTCTACACGAAAGTCCCTGGGTCTTTGATTCAAAAGTCCCTGGGCAAGGTGAAGTTATGGTGGTTTGCCATTGCCTTCCGTGGGACGATAATGACGTCCTACAGTTTAACGTGGGATCCGAACCACTTGTGTCTCCACCAGGCATCGAACCCGGGACCATTTGATTACAAGCAAGAAATATGGAACGGAACGAAACGAACAAAACAAGTCTATTTTTTGTTTAGTTTGTTCATATCACTTGTTGGCTGTTTTCGTGATACTAACACGACCGGGATGTCATCATTGCAAACATCAGGCTAAGGGAATCGTTTAAAAGGATTGAGAAAATGGACACAGGACAGGACGACAGACAGAACAAGAAATTAAAGAAAGCAATTGTAAGACATCAAGGATTGCGACCAATTTAAAATAATCAAGGATTTGTATCCACTAAAATTTAACTTCCCTTCCTAAAGTATAATAGGTGCTCACGGCTTTCACGTAAGTTGACATCCCGATATTTTCCTGGAGTGAATTAGCAATGGCTTTCATGTTATTGATGCTACTCCTTACATTTCCGTCGCTTTGAACTCACGTTTACTAGAGTACATTTCTGGGCATTTTTCATTACGAGTTTCCACACTTGTGAATCACCCTGTTTCATGTGTTGTGCTCTACCGACGCTGCAGATGTCTTCCTAGACCATGCGGCTACAAATTTACTCCACTTAATACTCAGAATGTCACTGTTGGCCATCATCCGTACCTGGCGATTATGCAACCACACACAACGGGCATGAAAGTCTCCGCCATTTTGTATTTGTTTAAGATATCGACTTAATACAAACCGAATTATTGTTACCAGGTGGGAACTCTATCCATACATATCCATTTAGACCAATCTTTCATTGACAGATTGTCCGGGAATCCCTACGTTCCTTTGGGGAATCCCTTGCGCGTGCATTGTAGGTTTCTAAAGCGTGTATATTTCAATAGAGCAGGTATGACTTCTTATGTTAATTTTTTACCCGCGCTCTGTACGTTGGATAGTTTCCGAAATATTGGTGTCAGAAATTCATTTTCCCACGCTTTCGGCACCTTGTAGATCCGAAATTATGTCCGATCGCCGAAAGTTCAAGAGAACTTTTTTCTTGTCTCAGTGTCAGAAATCACCTCCCAAGAGCTTTAACAGTTATTTTGCAACACCCGATATATATCATATTTCACTGATTGATCTAATCGTTGTCCGAATTAAGCATGATGAACAAAATACATGAGATTGTATAAAGTATAGAAACTATATTACAATGGATTTATAAAACAAACATAAAAATCACGTTATTAGTTATTCGTTTACTGATGTAATTAGGTATAATTATATTCTAGTCTATTTTATCCTTTACACAATTCGGTTCCTAATAGTTAGTGTTTAAGTGAATGACAAGTAAATGTGTAAGTTGCGGAAAGAACTGACTGATTAAGACAGAATTTAAAACATTTTCCAGACGAATTAAGAAAAATGTATACTGAAATACAAAATACTGTTTTTACAACTGCGTATAATAAAGTAACTCATTTGATGACCTCAGTATGTGATCGTTATTCACCAGAATTATGATATTACGAATATTTCATACATTATCTGACCTTTGTAGTTATAACCTAAACCTATTAATTCAGTAGATATACATATGACATTAAGAAAACTCAGTTCGCTGTTACCTATTAAAGTTTAAACTACACAGAATATTTTAATCAGCTTAATTGATTTAAGGTATGGCATCACCTTGCGGTTTTCAAGAGGTTTTCCGTGCTAATCATTACATTTTTGCAGAGGAAAGGTTAAAATAAACATTTACATTTACGAGACTAGCGTAAGGTGACTAGCGTATGACTAAATTTTTCGAGACTACATTAATACCCGCAGTATTCACCATCTACAGGATCCGTCTTGTCCGGGCACCACTATAACTATGTTGCACGAACTTCATAACTTATCTCAGTCTATACGTAACGAAAGAAGAGCCATCCTGGTAGTACAACTGATCATCGAAATGAATGATACCGAAGGATCTGTCAGCAAAAGGATCATCCAACTTTATTTGCACCGTAGTGGGGTTGGCAACCGAAAACCTAGTGACACCATTTGACTACCTAATCTAAGCATAGGCATACCATAATCGACAAATCGGCTATTTGCTTCAAATTGCTAGGTCTGAAGTGATTCAAGTTGTTTCTTGAAGACGGACGAGTAAGAATTTCGAATCGACCTTATGAGACAATTGAACCACCGTGCAACGTGAAGTCAGTGTAGACACATGAACGGTATGTAATATTGCATAATATTGTGAGGTCTTTAGTTGGAACAATCAGTCCTGGGTTCCTACGGGTAAGTTTTTCTTGTACTTACCCCTGCAAGCTTTGCGAATTTCTAATAAAAAATACTCTTGGTAAGTGTGTCGACTGGCATTCGTTCAAAAGAACAAAGAGGCAAGTTCTCGCATGTAACAATTGCTTTACTTATTGTTTCTGCATGCGTATTGAGTCATTTTGTTGTTCCATCTAATCGTTTAATTATAAATGCCTTAGCACCAATGTGTTTAGGTACAAGTCCACCGCATTTTGCACGAAGGAGCCGACGGTAGTTTAAATTAAATCAACTATACTATTTTGTCTTCCTGAGTTAATTATTGTTCCTTTCCAGCCTAAAAACCAGAGAGGAAATAAATCAATCTTATAGTCATTAAGATAGTGAACAATGCTCCTAGCGGATTCGTGTACTTAGGCTGATTCAGGAGAAACGTTCCCTATATACGGTGTTCCTGGCTCTTCAATCAAAGTGATTTTCTTCACTAAAAGCCGTCACTTATATTTTCCTTGGGTGTAAATACAATAAACGTCTTCTTTCCTATAACAGGATCCTCCAGCGAAATTATGCCAGTTTTCAATGAGATAGAGCAACTGATAGAAAGTGAATAAATATAAGTTGCTTTTCCAAGTGTTTTAAGCAAGAAACATTGGAATTTTGCACAACGTTAGATACAAATATGACTGTAGAAATCATAGTAAGTAGGAATACGTCACAAGCTAGCGCTAATAAATTATTAAGATGAAATAGTAAAGCCATACTATAGCAACAAAACTAATTTTATCAAACAAATGGACATGTTTTGGCGGAAAGGTCCCAAATAAGGCTAAAACTGTAAGAACTGCAATAAAACGGACCCCTAATCAAATGATTTATCATAAAAAACACAAAAAAATCCATGACAATAATAAATACAGTAATGGAGCGTCTAGAGAACCGATTTGAGTCATATGTTGTGCGGCTTGCATACCGTATTTGAAAAGCCGATGCATAACCTTCAAAACACATTAAAAAATCTAAAATTGCTCATACAAAATCTGCGCACCAATCCACATTTCTTGCCACTAAGGTACAAAAGATTTTGAAAAAAAGAATGGGACATTCTACTACCTAGTAAGTAACAATATATTTTAAAGATAAAATAAAATAATAACTGAGCAAAGCTGTGTCTGATTAAACCAAATTGTTAGTTGGCGAAACTGTAACACGTTTTCAGTTTTTAAATAAAATGTATTTGCTTTGCTCAGCTATTATTTAATTTTATCTTAAGTTTAAAACGTAAAGCTTTGATGTGGAAAATATATTTTTTTTTTGTCACTAAACCACCTTTCAATTAAGTGAATGTGGGTGGGAACTAAATTTAGTATGGACCCATAACTGCAACAATAAATAAAAACTGCAGACATTAGGGATATTTATAGTATTTGTTGCAAAAAACTAAGGGTGTCATCACTCAGTCACAGGATGATGATGTACTAGACACGGAAGTGTAGGGTCAGAATAGTGAGACTGGTAGGAAAATGCCGAAATAATAGGAATTTTGAAAGATAGGTGAAACTTTCATGTGTGTTGCCAATTCTCTTGAAATAACGCCTTTATTCATTGCCATTGTATAACCATCTTTATACGTAGGGACAGTAGAATTTTGTGAATAGGGGTGTTTAAATTTCGAGAGTGGCAATGTTAAAATATCCAGAGTAAACAGTCAAATTTCGTGAGTGCAAGGGTAAATTTCTTGGTGTAATATGCATTTTGTAGTTACATTTCACCTTTTTCATTTTCGATTTGTCGTTGTTACCTACAGCATTTTTTTGTAATATCATCTGCGAAGAGAAAGAACAGAATTTGATTCTTGTCTTCAGTGCCGCTTAACGGCAGAATTTGTAACTAGATTTCTGATGAAGATGTGGTCCGCCATCAGCGCCTTTGTCAAACTAGAGGGAGGTTCTTTTGTCAAAGTATATATTTGGACGAGAGCTAGGTGGGGTATAGAGCATTATTATCTTCATGTGGTCATATACCAAATAATACCAAATACTGTGTTTCAGAATTGGTTAAGCGACCTTCTCCCTATTCGCGAAATTTAGGGTGAGCTAAGTTAGTACGATTCCTGGTATTTTAGAGATTCATGTAAAGTAAATTTCTCTAGCGAGAGAGAGAGAGAGAATATTTGCTTGTTTTTTAGTCTAGTAGTGTTTATTTCGTTTGTCGTATGGCGGAATTTCCATTTCCATTATGGTGATTGTGAGATCTATCGAGAGGTAACCTTTGAGAAAGTTAATTATAATTAACGAACTATATTTACGAAGATTCACTGTTCTGATTTTTTAACAAACGGACGTATGCTATTACTTACTCTATGGCTTAAGGAACTCGCAAATTCATCGCCACAGTAACGAACGTTCGCAACAGGATTCTATTCTGAGCAAGATCAAGCCAGTTTTATGACGAGAACTGTTTCTCGAACATTCCTTCTAATATTATCCTCCCAACGTCGTATCCGCCTTAATAATGGTCTCTTTCCCTCCGGTTTACCAACCGTCATGAAATATAAGCTTCGTTATCCCCCATCCGAGCTACATGGGTTGCCCGATTTCATTATTCTTACAATATCGGGTGAATCGTACATTCTGTGGAGTTCTTCATTATGCAGTCTCCTCCATTCTCCGGTAATATTGTTCCCTTTTGGCCCGTATATGTTTCTCAAAATCTTATTTTCAAACAAACGTAATTTATGTTCATCTGCTATGGTCGTACTACAACTTTTGCAATCGTAAATATTACCGGCAACATAACCGTTCTGTATATTTTCAATTTCAATTTCCTTGATGTTAATCGCGAAGTTAGAAGTTTCTGAACTGAATAGAAACGTTTGTTTGTCCGATACTAAGCAACCTTTTATTTCTTCCGTGACCTCATTATTGCTTGTTACATATGCTTCGAAGTATTTAAATATGTTTACTTTCTCAATGACCTCATCAATAATTATTATTATGTTTTCTATTCCCTGTTTCTCGGCTTGTTATAATGTATTTTGTTTTCTGTATGTTTACCTGTAGACCTATCTCATTGCACGCTTTTGCTAAGACATCGGTGTTGCTTTGTAATAGATCTATATGTTCCCCTGTTAAGTTATACACCATCTGCGTATACGAAAAGTTTATTCAAACTATTCAATGATAGTCCATTTTTGTCACATTTAATTTTTATTATCGCATATTGTAGCGCAATGTTAAACAGTAGTGGTGACAAAGCATCACCTTGTTTCAATCCGTTGCGAATATTTGATCAATCTGACATCTTATTACCTATCCGTACTCTCTTTATGGGGTCGTTGAGTTGAACCAGTTTTTTCGGAATTCCAAATTTTATCAGGATAATGTATAACTGTGTCCTTTTTATAGAACCATATGCTTTCTTAAGATCAATGAATAGCTGGTGAACAGTTCCATTGTATGTCCATTTACTATCCAAAATTTGTCTCAAGGAGAAAATCTGGTCCAATATGGATCTATTTCTTCTAAATCCACATTGGTGATTTCTAACTATTTCATCTACGTATACGCTTAGGCGAGTTAGCAGTATATTACTCAGTACTTTGTAACATGTTGGGAGCAATGAGATTCCGCGGTAATTATTACAATCTAATTTATCGTCTTTTTTTATAAACCCGGAACTATTATTGAGGTTTTCCATTTCTTTGGAAGGTCCTCCTTTCTCCATATAACACTTATCAATTTTACAGTTCCTTGATTAGTGCAGTTCCTTACCCCTTAATTAATTCAGCTGGAATATTGTCTATTCCCGGTGATTTGAAATTTTCACTTTCCTTACAGACATTTCGACCTCGAACTCTTTGTGTTTGGATATCCACTTGCCTTTGGTATAGATTTCAAATTACTCTGTTCTCCGTTCTATACATTAAGAAGTTTGTCGTAGTAATTTTTCCACACATCGATAATTTAGTCGGATCCGTCTGCATATCTCCGCGTTCATTTCTAATCATCTCTAATCTAAGCTGGTAAATTTTCCTTAACGAATTTATCCCTTTGTACAGATATCGTATGTTGTCTTCCCATATTCTTCTATCTCCTGAATCTTCTGTGTCAGATATTCTCGTCTTTTGTTTCTGAAACCCCACTTAGCCTTGGGTTTCGCGTTACTGAACTGGTTGGTATTTGCTTAGTATTTATTACTTAGTCGTTGCTGCCTTGCTTGTTTCCGTTTCTCACTAGGTTCAAGGCATTGTTCATCAACCCAAGGCTTGTTTTCTGCTTTTTCTTTTAATCTAAACGTTCCTTCGCTGCGCCCTTCACTGTATCACGCCCTCCTACATATTATTTCAATTTCATTATTAATGTCATCTATAATACTAGAGTCGGCTAAGATTTCGAAACTATTTGAGATTTCCAGTTGGTAATCTGTTCTTAAGCTCGAATTATCTAATCTTTTAACTTCGAATTTTGGTTGTTTTGATTCTTTGCCTTCTCTGTTCGCGATGCATAATTTCTTCCTCACGTTTGTGATCACTAACTGATGGTTGATGTCACCTTCCGCTCCTCTATAAGACCTAACGTCCATTACGTTGGTGTGTTCGTCTATCTACTAATACGTGATCGATCTGGTTGAAAGTTTTGCCATCCGGAGATATCCATGTGTATTTGTTTATATCTTTGTGTTCCAAGTACGTGCACTTTCCCAGTAGCTTTTAGAAATCGCGAAAGTTATCAGTCTTTCTCCATTATTGTTGGTCTTTTCGTGAAGGCTGTATTTGCATATAGTAGATCTATATTTTTCTTCCCTCCCTACCTTTGCATTGAAATCACCCATCACAATTTTCGAATCATACTTCGGCTTTCGGTCAAATGGCCTTTCTAGCTCATCGTAAAATATATCTTTGTCATTATCATTAGGTACCTCGGTCGGAGCATAGACTTTTAATAAAATCGTGCTGAACGTATCGTGCCTACGTTTGTCTTTCGTTTACGCTGTATTCTGAACCTCCGGAAGGATACTGTTATTCAACGAGCAAAAGCTCACATCAAGAAGCAGTACATATATACATATTACAAGAATGCACAATTGGAAGTCTGCTGTTTGAGGAAAAAATATTATATGACATAATACATTCTTAAGCTATGCTAATAAACGAATGGCAAAGTACAGTATTTGCTTGGAAATATAGTTACTTAACAAACGAAATAAACGAAAGAGACACTAAACTTTAAAATACACTAATTCTGAATAGCAGTAACATCAAGGCTATTGATTTGAAACTACACATGATTTAAAATTACAGTCTTTTAGGGGAAGGTATAATACAGTGATTTTCTTCAACACATATTCAAAGGATCAGACACGAAACAAAAGAAGACAATAAATAGTGACATATTTAGCAAGAAAATGCTCACTAGTATGGAGCTATCGAAATTTCAGTCCAAATTCATTATCGAGATTATAATTTGAATGTATTTGATATTTGTGCAGTTCTTTTTTCAGACTGAGGCAGGTATATTATTCGATGTTGCTTGTATAGATTGTGTGTAAATTTGTTTCTATTCTGGTCAGAATTATAATAGCTATATTTTTTTACACTATTTTTGAAAAGTGGTATTTGTCTACTGGAAATTCGATATTGATTCAAGGTTATTATCGTTTGCATTTCATTTTACTCATGCATGTGGTATGAATTGTGTAACAGAAAGATATATTGTTCATTACAGTTGTATATTAAATTAAATTTAAGCATTTCCTTTGCAAATACAATAGTAGTTTTGAACCTCAACCTATAGATGAGGACATTTAATTGAGGTCTTACATGGGATCCTCCCTATGCTTCAGTGCCTACGTACTTATTCCTAATTGCTCTAATCTCCTAATTACCCAGCCATGGGAGGTTTTTATTATGCATCGGGATCTTAATTATTGGGAGAGTGAGACATTTGGGGGGATGAACGAGAGGGTAATTGTTACATTAGGTACCTGAAAATAACAATTATTTACAATCACGTTTTGAAATTTTAGATAGAAAATTCTTACACTAATGTATCCCGTTAAAACCTAGATAAAGCGTATTTGTTTTAAAGTCACAACGATCTGATAATGCTGTTAATTATTTATAAATTTATTCAATTTTTTCACGTACTTATTCCAAATTTTCAGAAAGAAGTATCAAAATTTCAATAAACAAATGTACAATTGCGAAGGAATTTATTTCTTAATCATTCAGCTGAACTTTCATAGGAATATGATGAAAATGACTCCAAAGTTTTCATGGTTAATTTTGTTCGATTATATCTCTTCTTATTGAGCACAGAGGAAAATTTCGAGAAACGAGATCTTACAGTGTCTATTTGAAACCGGAAACCAAACCGGCATGCAATGAATGAATGCCCTTGTAAGAATGTAGTTCGTATTTTCCCTCTAGATGGCGAACTATATTCGGAGGTCTGCTTCCATCAATGGAGATTAAAGAGTTCTACACACTATCATTCTCTGTCTTACACTCATTCCATGATAGGTGTTTCAAGATGAATTATATTTTTTCGGTAAGTTAAGCATTGTTTTCGTGAAAGAATGAATTATAAATAAAAATGGTATAATTTCTTGAGTAGTGCCAAGAATTCGTGGATGGAAGCAAAATGTCCATACTTTGCGAGTAGTTCGTGGGTTAAAAAGGCAATTTTTTAAAAAATGTTAACAATCATCTATCTACTTCATGCGATTTCTTGAATGTTTAAAATGTTCTCGAATTTCCAAATAGGGAAAATTCTACTATTCCTATTATACGTCTTGTACGCAACTCGTAATTGGATTTAAAAAGTTCAGATGCGATTTATCCAAAATTTAAAGCTACACTTGAATGAGGAAGTACACATTTAGCGTAATAAAATTGTTCTAGAACAGTATCATGGAATATGTGATTGTGATGGAAGTCTTTGTCAGGTTTGCCTTAGCAACTTGGTATGATACCTTATTATACCTGTAATTAGGCTAATCTTCCTCCTAGAAATGTATACTCGTAAGCGTACGTCATCTTTGAAAGGGAAGTCAAGACTATTTAAAGTGTAAAGTACAATACATTCATAAATAAAATAAATCAGAGATTAACTATTAAACTTCTACTAATATTTTGTAAGGAAAAATGCTCCTAATCTCAAAGTTAAAATTTCCATATGATTCATTATTATTATTAAAATTACACAGGTTCCTATTATAAATATGGTAAATAAAATATTAATTACAGATATGTTCAAGGAAGTGAAACTGTATATAGTAAAACTGCAATTGAAAATATAATATAGGTTCAGTTGTAATTAAGAAATGGCTGATTGTTTATTATATTAGTCTATCAATCAGGCTAACAAAGATTTAATATCCTCTTTTGTAGATAAAAGTTATGATGTATTAATTTATGCGCTGTTATGTGGAAGTAGATTTTTTCTAATATATATTTACTTTGAATTCTATGTTTCAGTATACCTTCAGTAAACTGACTGTCTCTAATATTATTCCTTGTATACAAGGATTCAATATTAAAGTACTCACACCATAATTCGTAATTATATTGTGTGTACGATAGTTGAAATTTATAACATAAGGTTCTTATAAAACATTTTTGTTCTTCTATTTTTTCTCTGGCTGCTTTAGAACCCGTATTCCATATGCCAGCTGCATATTCACGTTTAGTTTTGAAATTTCAGACCATTTATTGTAAATAAAAGCAATCAATTTTAACACTCCTTGATCCAAATGGTATATGTGGACATTACATTTCAAGGATTCTTCAAATAAACTCTTAGATCTTTAATAGAATGAACCTTAGAAATATTTGATTTTATAATTTTATATTTACTTACTGTATAATTAGTTTTTGATTATATGATATAAATTTGGTTTTTGTTTATATTAATTTTTATTTTATTATAGACACACCATTTTTCAATTTCAACAATATCTTATTGAATTTTGACAATATCAAAATTAATCTTAAATAAACCAAGCAATTCGCAAATCATCCGCTTACGATATTGGCATTGTATACTTCTCAGTACTACAAAGATAATTGATAAATATACTAAACAGATGTTCTAACTTTATACATTGGGCAGAGATTTGAACGAAATCGTAGACTCTCACGTTGGTGACCTTGGGGACCCCCTAATTGTCACAGTATAATGATTGATATCTCGCTGGAAAGCTTACGGAACACTGACTTCAGTAAGGTATCACTTGTGAAATTCCCGCCCTATTCGTAGAAGAAGAAACAAAACAAATTCTAAAAAAAAAAAACATATGAAAAAATAGATTTTGGGGGGCCCTGGCAACCCTTACAGTCACACTACGCTGACAAAGAGAAGCCAATGTGTAGGTAATAGACTTGTGACAATAATATAAAAATGATAGCCATTGCTGCAATACAAAGCGAGATAAAAATTAAGAACAAAATTCCTATAAAAACGCCCTGTATATCATTTTCGGAGGGCTGTTGCAGACTTTCACGTTGTCGGCCCTGGTGACGTTTCTAATTATCATAGAGTCATTTGCACGCCTTTTTTATTATTGTCCGTAGAACATACAGCAACAAGAATTATGCTTCTAGACCAATTCAGTGAAATGATATTTTGTCTTATATGGAACCGTCCGGAAAATAAATGTAATTTACTTCAATAACAGACTCCAAAAATTGGCCAAATTTGCCCCTCCCCTACTCCCCCCATATAAGCAACAAGTACTTTTGCAGGGTATTAGCGTGTAGTGGACTACTTCATTGCTTCACATTCCAATTTTTATGACTGTACACCCTAGGGGAGACATGTCCCCAAAAAAAATATGTAAAAGAAAACACGAACCTTATCCTCCCCCCTCTCCGCCATGGTTCGCACCACATACATAAAATGCATATCGGCGGCAAACTTCATCCTTCAGGAACACATTGATACCAAAATTATCTTCCTAGCTTAATTAGGGGCTGAGTTATTATGGTTTAAAGCCATGACGCAGGAGGTGCGTCCTTCGGCGTTTAAAGGCTAAAGGAGAGCCTTGCGTAATACCATTACCAATTTCTGAACTTTAAGATAAGGTCCTGTTTATCTTAATCTGAAAGGATTTTTTTTTTTAATAGCTGTAAAACCATTTTGAATAACGGAGATAATCCTACTTTGTTTAGTCTATGTATTAAAAGGGTGGGGTTCATTGTATCAAAAGCCTTTGACAAAACAAAATGTATGACGTCAGATTTTGCTTTATTAACTATACACCCTTGTATAAACTAAGTGCCTTTACATAAATTAGCGACAGTTGATTTTCCAGGTAAAAATCCATGTTGATTTTCATGAAAACTTGTTCAGCAATCAGCATTTCAATCAGTCTAGCAAAACCGTTCAATATTGACACAGGTCTATAATTTTCTCTATCAGAAGTATCACATTCTTTGTGTATTGGTACAATTAAAGCCTTTTTAGTATAGATTAAAGACTAGTATAGAATCCAGACTGTAGTGATATATTACAAATATCTGCTAATGTTGAGGCTAAGTAAGAACTACATACAACCTTTAATTATGTAATTTGGTATATCTGCTCTTGTACTAGATATAGCCTTCAGTCTTGTGTATTGTGTAGCCTTTATTACATCACTCACTCTCTCTTATTATCGAAATATCTATTAAGTTGGGAATATTTACTTTATCTGTCTCAATATCATAGATTTTATTATTTTGGGTGAAATTCTGCCGAAAATAATTCTTAAATACTTCTACAATTTCTTGCTCATCAGTGTTAACATTATTATCCTCATGTAACGCTTTTAACTCTTCTATCTACATTGTTTTTTATAACGAGCCCATACAAAGTTTGAGTTAGCACATAAGCTATTTTCTAATTCTATAACATATCTTTCCTTGCCAATATGTACGGTTTTTTAACCCTCGCATTACCAAGCGGGTTATTCTGACTACCCCAGGTTGCGTTTTTTCCTATAATAATTTTATCTGAAGAGTTACATACTTGTTATTTCATGACTGTCCTAAAATGATTGAAATTGTATTCAAACTCGTGACTGACGCAATTTTTTGTTTTTATAGTTATTATTGAATATAATAGTGGGGTTGTGAGACTACCCCGCTTGGTGTGAAATGTCTTATTTTCTTATTAGTCAAAAATGAAGGTTGTACTATCTAGAGAGGGCATGTTATGCAAAAAGTACCTGAATGAACAGTTCAAAAATGTTATTTGTTATTTTGAGGCCAAGTATTGGTTTACTGCAACGACAGCCAAATATATAAATTTTTTATTTTGCAGATGTCCAATATTGAATTTATCTTGTGGATGATATAACATTTATTGTACTTTGGGTCTATATTCAGTTTAAATACTTTTAATAATTTGAAAAACTATATTTCAGTACTAAAAAAAGCTATTCATTGACAATAACAGAATCTAAAAACAAATATTACACTAAACCACAAAATTGTATTGGGGTAGTCAAAATACTTCGCTTGGTAAAATAAAGGTGTCAAAAACTTGGCAACGGGAGGGAATTTTCTTGGCATGACGAAATTTATTGTGCCAAGTAAGATCTCCAGTTCTTTTATAACTGACTAAATACCTTGTCATTTTGTTTATCATTTTGTTAACTGTCTATTCATCCAGGGGTCTCTATTTTTTTACATTTTTAATAGTTGAATTCCTAGGTATATTTTTGTCAAAACTATTATATAGAAAATCATAAAATGATTGGATATATCCTGGTAGCTGTGTTTGTTTTATCTATTAGAATGCTTCTACCATGTTTCGTAAAGTCTTGAACATTTCCATTAAAATTAGCTTGATAAAAGCAATATTTGGGTTCCTCATATTTACTTTGGTTGTCCTTGTTATTTAATTTAGGTTAATTTACACACAATACATATATATAAATGGTGGTGATAAATATATATCAATCTTCACTAGGGTTTTTACCTTTGTATATAATTTACTATTTTCAATATTCCTTAAAAGGACATCAAGTACCTCAGTACTTTCATCTTGCGAATAACATTCGTTTAATCGTTTCAAATCTAATATGTATGCTACCTCTAATAACCCTTCAGCTTTTTTAACTTTATTGTAATAATTAGCTGTCATATTACCAGTCGACCAATTAATACCTGAGCGTTTAAGTTTCCAAACAAAATATTTTTTTTTTATTTTTTTGTTGATAAATAATTTACAAACCAATTACAATATTCCTTGAACAAATTATATGTAATATTCGGTGGAAAATAATGCAAGGCATTTACCAATGAGAGATATTTGGGGCTTATCAAGCAACCTAAAATTATATCTAAGATTGTGAACGGTACTTCGATTTTTTTAAACGAAAATTCATTTTGCATTAATAAACAACAACCACCACCCTTTGTTTTAACTTTTGGATACGTATTTATCGTATATCCACTATTACACATTGTAAACATTAGAGAGTTGTGCAAGGTAATTTCTATCCTATTTGAACCAAATTTCTGTTAGTCCAAAGATCCTGACAGTTAAATTAATTCATTAAATAATCTATCTTCGTATTGCAATCTTGTACATTCTGATCAAATATGCTAATCAAATAACTACTCATTATCACTGAATGTAAGTACTTCGCCTTCCGTTGTATCGTTCACTAGTTGTACCTTACGAATCTTTTCCGCCCTTGTTCCATGAGAGATCTCTGACTGTGAAAGCTGAGTCAATGTTTAGTCCTTTAATACCTTATCATCGCGTAATTTACATACGAACACTGTATATAATACTCCCTCAGTCCAAACGAATGGACTTACTATTTGTTCATTATCTTCTGCTTTTAATAATATATAAGATGATGCATAACCAGGATATTTTGTTTTTTTAGTTTTACACAATCTAAAGGCTGCAAATTGACATTTTCTTCAATATACTCTATAATTTCATTAGAAGTTAGATTTTGGTCTAATCTGGTTACAAATAAAGTTTTCGATTTTGCATGAAGTAGGTTAACTTTAAGTTTACCTTTACACCTTTATAATGGCAACGCCCTAGCCGAGCTGGTCTACCTGTTCCCGTAAGATCAACGAAGCCAAACAGCTCTGGATCTGGTCAGTGCTTGGACGAGTGATCGTTGCAGTACTCCAGATGGTGTTGCCTGTGCGGCGTACACCCGGCGTCGTGATGTCAATTTGGGAGCTACCTGAATAAACAGGTAGCGGACTCCGGTCACGCAAACCGCCATTAACGGCGAGGAGGAGCCGATAAGATGACTACATCTCACCTCTACGGCATGAGGGTCAAAGCCGGCTGGTGGACCTGCGCCCTTAATGAGCAATATGAGTTTTTTGGGGTTACACCTTTATTATACCTTTCTGTAAGACTAATTTATGATTAGTGTTATGCATAGCATTGCATTTACATTATTTTTTTTTCGATTTTTGGGTTCTTCAATTTTATACTAATATCCAATGAACTTGTTCCTTTGCTTCAGTTCTCTCACCAGCATACTCCCTTGTACCTATTTCTGATTCCGAAGCCAGAGATAATTTTCATTCTTGTTGTCGATGATAATATAGTTTATCGTCCCGCATCCCTTGTATCCTTGTATCTCGTTTTCACTGTTTGCTTTTGCAACCGAGGGCAAGGACACGTTGTTAACCCTGCATCTTTGTAGTAAATTTTCGGACATCACCGTGTTAGAATCAGCCTATGAGTATGTTTTCGTTTGAAAAAGAGAGTGCAGCAAGCCAATCAATTTACAATTGTCCTACTTTAGGGCAATGAATTCAGCCTTCAAAGATTCCAAATGTTCTTGAATTGAAATAAAACTTTTATTTAAATTGTCCCTCCGGTGTTCACAATTTTCACACTTCACATGAGGATCAGTCACTGTAGCTTGATTATTCACTGAATTAGTATCAGTGGGGTTATCAAAGTCATTTCTGCTAAAATTTAACCAATTCAAGTTTATATTTTTACCTGAAGCAGTAGAGTTCTTATTTCCTTTCAGCGTCACTGCCATGCTGTCATTTCTGTTTCTAAAACTATTTGCATTATAAGATGAAATTCCATTTTTCATTAAAAAAATATTATTTTCCTTGCCTATTTTGAGGTAGTATTTTTGTATGAAATCTAATTTGACATACATTACAATTTAATGCCGTTTGCTTTCTATAAATTGGATCAACGTATATTCCACATGTGTTTTTGGTTGTCGCCATCTTGGATCCTGATGATAATAATAATAAATGTTGCTAGTCGAAATATCACAAGTATCGACCACTTACAAGAGGATGATCTAAGTTTTTAGGGAATAATATGAAGTAAATAATATACAGTTATCAAAAGTAAACAATATTAATGATCATAATATCAAGGAAATCTATCGTAAATGTCAACTTCAAACTAAGGAAAAAGCAAACTTGTACCTAAAGTAACTGAAAATAATTTTGAAATGTGTGCACCTTTTAGACTACAGTCACTGGTTTAATGAAGATAATTAAAATTGTATTAAAATAAAAATAGAAGATCGGTAAGCGGTAGCTTTATTTGACACAGGTACCAACTGCACAATATTATACATCAACGTTTTTCAGAAATTAAAACAATTCATGTATTTAAAAAAAACAACAGGAATGGAAACATTTCACATAAGGGTAATTGATGGAAAGAAAGAGTTGATAGGAAAGTTGAAGTCAATGTGTCATTAACTGAGGGAATAACAATACGGATTGATACACGTATGGAGTCATATTAGATCAGAACAGGATCCTTCATCATCTTCGGAATCAACAAGTCAAGAAGTTTGAAAGAATATTCTTGTAATAAAGGAACCTACATAGAAGAAAGTAATGCCAATTTGAAAGTCTTTTAATGCTTAACAGATAAACACAATAAATAGATAACCAAACTACAATCAAATAAACTTGAAAGAGGAAGTTAATGAAGAAAACGCAATAATGAATAAAATTATAAGAAAGAAAAATAAGAAACACAAATGATGATATGACAAAATGGTTTTAAGTATTTATTTGCTAAATAAGAAAGAAGTTTTGAAACTTAAAGAAAATACGAGAACATAATCAAAGGAAAATTTGTGATTTTTTGCGTCAACATTTTTTTTCAGCCTTGGAGGAACATATATAAAATTGGTTCTTTATGGTTGTCATAATCAGCATACAGATGCAAGATACAGGTATCTTGCAGATCAATAGTTAAAGTTAACGAAGGGTGACTACTTCTTTATTGTTGATGTTTACGAAATTATTTTAATTTATTACGAAATTATTTTTTTAAATAGTTTTTAATAATATTATTACTGTCGGAATTTTAAATTTTATAATACTGCAAGAATGATAGTTAGACGAGTTTTGGGATTATGAAGAGAAAGAAATACATGACATTATGGTAATGGATTGTTTGAACTTACTTCTTAAGTTCGTAATTACAGATTTTATGAGCCGAAACAATGTTTACACGAAAATAGTGTACCTAGGTATATGTTTGTGTATGTAAATCACTAATTAAATTCATAAATTATACTACTAAAAGAGAAGTGGATTTAACTCCGTGTTAAAATGGTGTTCGACATATTCTTTCTAGTGTATATGATCGATGTAAACCTTATACTTAAAGATAAGAAAAATTGAAATGTGTTACATAGATGTAGGTATGTTGAAGATGAAAACAAGCACTCTACTTGATACATCCTGTGAATTCACCAGTGTTGGTTTAGCAGGGACGTTGGAATCACAAGTGTTTTAACTCAAAAGGCGAAAAATTTAGCTATATCCTAATGTATCATTTTGACATTCAGTTTATTAAGTAAATAAAGCCAACACAAGGGTTTCCTTTTATCATGTAATGAGCTTACTTTATGTTAAATAGTACATCATCCTAGTAAGGTGCTAACACATTTATTGTCCACTAAGAAAGATTTAAGTTGATTAGTCACATAACATGCTCAAGTTCGAACAGTATTCTTTCAACATGTCAAATTTTGTACTATCAATACTACTACCGCTTTAGCTGTCAATATTCATAGTTGTATGTTAATGATGTTACTTTACACATTATTCTTAGCATTGCATATATATTTTTTCGTGTGTGTGTGTGTTTTCAGCAGAATATTTAATTCAAAGTGGAACAAAACTGATTATTATAAACAATAAAATTACATTTGGGGGTCACCGGGCAAAGGGTAAGGTAAATTGGGGTCGCGACATGAAAAGGTTGAGAAAGGTCGCGACGCTGTCTTAAAGTATACAGCAACTTTCAATGTGTTTAACACTGGGTATAATTAACACAAATCTTCTATAAAGCTTCGTGCACTTTTTTCTGATGCATTCCTTCCCATTGTGAATAATTACTGTATATTTACCCAGGGCTCACAGGGCCATCCAGGCGCCTGTAATGACTCATGTTACATTTTTATATTTCTTTCATTGAAGATTGACTGTCCTCGTTCCGTTTCCTTCGTACTTAAGTCACATATGTGTTTAATTATGGCTTGATTGAAGTATTTCGACTTATTAGATATGCATTAAGCATCTTTTATTTGAGAAGGAAGACAATTGTTTAAGGATCTTTTCAATTTGAACTTTTGTAGATTTTCTTGAATTTTGTAAAAGGTTGTTGTTTGCTGACATATAGATGTCCGTCCGTTGATTGTAGAATATTCAATCGGTATTGAAAAATTTCTTCTGACCCAAAAAATTATTGCATTGATTAGTTTGGAAATAGTTTCTTTTTCTTGTGGGAATTCCTACGGTAAGTACAGTCGAGATCCATTTCATCATGTTTTCAAGAAATTCATTCTTGTTAATAATATCTCCAAAACTGGATTTGTTAGGAGTTCCTGAATCTGACACGTTTGAATGTTTGATGTTAGCTTGTATGTCAGAAGAACTTGGCTGGTTCACAGCAAGTATCTCCGAACATAAGGTTTTGTTGTTTGATTTGTATTCAGTCCTGTAGACTTTACCAGACAACAAGTTGTTACTAGTTAGCGGTCCTTGTGGACTGTTGGAAGCACTAGTACGGTGACCTTTAACTTTACATGTTCCACAGAAGTTCCGGCTTGGAGTGACTTTACATATAATGCTAAGGTAATTCTCACCACATTTGTAGCAATATTGTTCGTTTTTACATGGTTTTCCATTGTGATATTGCAAACATAAATAACACGAAAATGGTCTTCCTTTGGAGTGGGGATTCTTCTACTTTATATCTCGTAAATATAATGTAATTTCATTAGTGATTAGAAAATGACCAATTCTGGTTCTTTAGTGAAAAAAACGAATTAGAGGGAGAGGGCCCTTATCGTTTCGTATTCTGGTGACATTGGTCATAGGTAGTTTCTTTTCTTTAATTAGGTGATTGTTTATTTCTTAAATGATTAGATTAGTATTGACGCCTCTTATAACACATGCAGGTGAATGTTGTAGTTGTCTTGGCTTTTTGTGTTTCCTTTATTTTTTCAGTGAATGTTTCAATTTTTAAGTTCTGTCCAAAATCTTTTCTTTGAAATACGGAGAGGAATCTCTCTTTGCTAGTCCCTTCATTATAAATTAATTTCAGTCCAGTTTGTTGTAATGTTAATAAGCTGTCAATTCTAAATCAGGAAGCCTGTTTTTTACTCATTTATGAAAAGTTAGAGGATTTTTAAGTTCCTGTTTGATATTGTTTATAACAACAATTACTTTTGTGTTAGATATTTCGTTATAATTTTCATTATTATGAATTGATGTAAAAGAGATTTATTGTCGTCTTCCTGGTTTCTATCGAAATCGGTTTTTAAATGTGCGAGAGTCAGTG
>JAGDQP010003372.1:68826-94693 GCA_022664845.1 Lepisma saccharinum
ATTATTATTATTATTATTATTATTATTATTATTATTATTATTATTATTATTATTATTATTATTTCAGGAAATTAATTATATAGGGCTTCTATTCAACTCAATGACTATCCCTTTAATTATTCCAATTAATTTCCAGCCCTATCTGGAATTAACTGGATCAAGTACCTAAAAAGTACCTTACGTACTTTGATCAGTACCTGTACCCAGGTACATTCACCAACGGGTAGATAATACTTGTACCTAGGTACAATTTAAGGTTAGTACCTAGGTACAAATGAAGAGTACCTAACCTAACACTGGGTATTTCTTTCACATACTACAGTACTAAATGGTTTTTCGATTTTGTTTGGACGTGAACATTTAGCCTCTCGCAATCCCATGACTTTCCACCGACAAGACCCGAACGCTACCAATCAGTAGTAGTAGTAGTTGATTTAGCGGTCTTTTTTTATTGTGAAACATTTCGCTACCAAGGAAAAAAATCCCTTTCGGTAGGCCTACAGGCTGAGGTAGATTTCGAAGTTTCGCTGGGAGCCGGGGCTCGCCCCCAACTTCAGTGCTTTTGAGAGGATGAACCTCCTTTATCTTAACCAAAATCTCCCTGCAGCACTACACCACCGCGGAGTACATCTTCACCCTCCCCCGGTTGGCTACGCCCCTAAAGGGAAGATTTGCCCCATTTATTGTAACATACTCTTGGTCATACACCTTCACTGAAAATTTCGTTTCTCTACCTTCAATGATTTGGAAATTGGGATTTTGGGCGGTCATTTTGGATCCAAGATGGCGACTTTTCCCAAATGTTGTGATATTTCCCTAAGCTACTCGTCATAATGCACCTTTATGCCAAATTTCTTATCTCTAGCTCAAACGGTGTGGAAAATGGATTTTTAGATCCGAAATTTTGGATCCAAGATGGCGTCTTTGAACTCATTAGGTAACATTTTCATAATCAAAAAGTGATGTTGTACCTTTATGCCAAATTTGATATTTCTAGCTGCAGCCGTTTAGGCTGTGTATTCTATACAACAATGGGTTCGGCGGCCATTTTGGATCCAAGATTGCGACCGATTTTGCTCATTAACGAACTTAACCGAGCTATTAAGCCTAGAAACAACATATAAAAATTTGGTTCAAATATCTTCAAAATTATGGCCGCTAGCGTGTTAATATATATATATACTTTCATATCGTACCGATCTCAATAGGTATATTTTCTTCGAAATCTACCTAAAAAAAAGGCTGACAGGGAACCATCCGGAAATTCCCTTCCCTGTCAGTCCGTCTCTGCTTCCCGCTACCCTATCCCGGGCTGGTCTATTGGTACCTGAACGCCGTATATATATATATATATATATATATATATATATATATATATATGACTTCAGTAGCATTTAGACCATCAAAGATTGTAGATAATGTTTGTTTTGTTTTCTCTCTTTTATGTTTATTTTATTTTTTATCATTTACAAAATTTGTTGTATACAATTGTTCCATCTTGTCAGTGTTTGCCACAACTGTGAATTACATTGTCTATATTAATGGTTGAGTGGTGAAAAGGCCGCAAGAGCTTTAACGTCGCCACCGAAGAGAAGACATTCCGGTTATTAAATAAATATATGGAGAGTATAGATGTGAAGTATATATGTCTATAAGTTCTGACACAATGCCCATGTCTTTTTATTATGCCTTGACGGATGATTACCTAATGTGTATTCCTCAAATTAATCATGATCCAACAACAACACAGTTGTGTTATTGCATAAAAATCACATTCATCGGTACTTATTGATGATATAAAGTCTAAACACCTCATGTCGTGAGAACTATATTTTGGTGCTTCTAATAGTTTGCTCATTCAATGATGACAAGTTCGTGCCTGAACATTGGCTTTTTTTTTCAATGTGCAATAATTGTATAATTAGTCTTGTATCGGTTTACCACGGGGATGTCGTTTTATGTTCATATATGGGAGAACCCATGACATGAAGGTTAAAGTATCGTTTTTATGCAAAATTCTCCTTTGTTTGTCTTAACAGCATGCAAGAGATTTCATATTTATTACATCATTTATTTGAATAAAGCTGCCAAAAACTTCAATTAAATTACCAAACTGAATTGCAATCTCATACAAGAAGCAGCATCGCAATATTAAAATGAGTTCTGTCACTTTTCGATATAAAACCATTCGTATGAAAATCTGTATTATTGGAAATATTGAAATAACACAGTTTGAACAAGAGTTTGTTTCATACACTGACTTATAACTAGTATTAATCGGTATGGTAATTATGCTAACGCACTGTGAGAGAAATATGTATTAGTAAACGTATAAAGAGAACTATAGATACTGCCTTTTCGTATTATTTAAATACTAATTGATCATCATTTGTAAGCATAAGATATGATAACGGAAATTTGTTTTTATTCTTACACTAAGCACCTCTAGCATACTGAAGAAATATAAATACACTATATCCAGTTGTATATGCATTGCATCTGTGCAAGCTGTGCATATTTCATCAGTACAAATGGCATGGAGCATCCTCTATTTTTGGACGTAGTTGCCCTATCCTGCAACAAGTATGTACCAACAGAATATGTGACATACTTGTGCAATGAGTAATAGCATTCCACGTGTATTGAAATTATGTTAATTATAGATGACAGAAATGTTACGTAGTTGTAACTACTTTGATTCAGAGGCCGTAGTTAAGTTGATAAATTATTGGCTTCGGTTTCAGAAGATGTAGAGTTTGACTGATTACTCTGACTAGGTTTTGCTTGTTTTCCTTTATCACGCCGGGTAAATGACGGGATTGTATCTTGTTCTTAGGTGCTGATTGACTCCATTCCCTGCTCCGGCCTCAGCTACAGATGTGTAAATGTCATAAATAAATTTAATTCATCTGCAACTAGTTTGAACTGACTGAACGAAATTAATATAACGTATTATTACATTTGATATGAAATTATAATACTTTTTGTAATATTTAGAACTCCATATATAGCGCACATAATTGCGTCTTTACCCTAGATATTTAACAAAAAGAAAGGAAAGATTTTGGAAGAAATCAACCCTGGTCGTATTGCAGATACAATTACAATATGTGACTGACACGATATGGGGGAAGCGGATACCTCAATGGGAATAGACGTGTACTGGGCGCCAACATCTACCTACTTCAATACGGTCGTTCAATAAATGAGATTTCGTATTTCTAAGAATGTTTTTCTTGTAATTACACGATGTGTGTTTATCGTCATAAGAAAAAATGTAAATTATCTTACAAAGTTGAAGTATAGAGCATAATATGATGCAGAATTTTATATCTAAGATTTTAATAAATGTATTTTCTATATGTTGGAGCTACTATAAGGATATTAACTATTCATAAAGAACATTATACAGCCTCAACGTGTTGCCATCCTGAAACTAAATAGGAACCAGATTTCAATATTGAATTGCAATCAATAAAAAAATGTATATATATTTGCTATTGGAAATAATAATACGTATGGTACATTCGTAAAGGAGATGTGTATTTGGGCAACTATGTTATAGTTATATTCCTCATGTTGTAGGATTACTCTAGAATTTTACTACGGCTAAAGACTGACATTCTATATGTTGCTATACGGAATCTACAAACTTTGTGGCGTTTGTAGTATCGGAATTTCATTATACGTACGAAATACGCCGAACCGGTGGCCGTGCGGTCTAAGGCGTTAGGCCAACGACTCGAAGATCCCAGATTAAAGTCTCGGCAGGGGCATGGGTGTCTTTAAACTAAAACATAATGGATAATCGTGACGGTCCGAAGTCATCAGTTGCTAGACTAGCCCATATAAAATAAACAATTTACATACGTTTTTACATAGGAAGTACGGAAGTGCGGTATGATAGAGTTGAAACAATTAGATATTTTTATACCAAATTTTGGATATTGAGATTCAGAGTTTTAGGATGAAAGTTTTACAGTTGACGTTGTAATAGTAGTTTCTTATTATTGAAAAGACATGTTGGTTTCTGGATATAGTTGACTGATACAAGAACATGAGGATAATATCCAATAGAAGTGTCCAAATGAAAAGTATAATTGAGCGTAACGATATTTAAATATGTTTGGACAAGTAAGTTAGCATATCTGAATGAAAAAGTTATTTGTAAGGATATATGAATTGGTCAATGCTAATGAAAGTAACACAGTGTAAATTTCTATCGAATATTTGGGGAACTACAAAATACGTATCTAATTCTTCATTAAATGATTATCATACATTGAATGATTTCCTTAATAGTTCGTACTGCAAATACAGATGTTATACTAGGTTTTCTTTAGAATACACTTCGACCACCTACATCTAAAGAAAGTCTAAATAAAAATAGCATATGTATTAATTGGCGACGTAGGATTTCTTTAAAATCACGACAATAAAATAGCATATTCAGAATGGCTGGCAAAGCAGACGTTCTACAGCTTTGATGAGACAAGAGAAAGTGTAGAGAATTATATCGAAAAATTGAATGTGTTCAGTGAGCTATATGATCTTAAACCAGATAGAAAGCAGCAAACCCTACTGACATAAATATCTCTGGAGTTATACTCCAAATTAACAGAGCTGGTGTATATACAGGAGTACAAAGATACCATATGAGGAACTGACACAGTTGTTAATTAAGTTGTTTTCGAAACCGACTAACATCACTACGGAACGATACTCGATTCATCGCATGATTCAGCAGGCAGGACAATCAATGTAACATTACATTGAACAGCTTAGAGTAAAAGCCACAAAGTGCAGATTCGTATCCTTTGAAAACGAAGCTTACAAGGATCAGCTGGTTCTCGGTGTAATAGACATCTCTCTCTTGTACAGAAGGATGAGCTTAACTTCAAAAAATCATCGAGACTAGCGCTCCAATTTGTGGCTGTGGAATCGCAAAGTCGAGTACTGTCTGCTGCATTACGAACAACTAATGTATACGCCGTGCAGGGTGATGTTTCTCATAATAGTACACCAAATAGAAAGCCTTCTACAGAAACCAGAAATTTTCAACCAAAGAAAATATAATGTAGGTCGTATGGGTACACTCACCAAATTAACAAATGCCCAGCATTTGGAAACATTTGCAAATTTTCTAATAAAGAAAATCATTTTCAATCTCAATGGTTTGTAAGGAAAAGAAATAAGATTCAAAACAAGGTGGAAATGGAACAAGATATTAACCAACCATCAACGTATATCAATAATAATGACAACCTGGATGTAAAAAATTCCAAAGATAGGTTGCAAATATCACCGAAGAAAATAAAAATATTGAGACAAAAAATAATAGTGATATTATTAGGCATTCCGGACAGCTAAACAGATGTGTTAATTGATTCCGGAGCAGCCTACAATTTAATTGATGCTAATTCTACTAGAACACTTAGTTTGCAAACTATTAATTTACCATCAAATACGTTTTTGAGGTCTGTTTTAAGTGAACGTATCCCTATTTTGTGAAAAGTTTGATTCCTTGTGTTTAAGGAAAAGTGGTCAAAAATGTATCTTTTCTTATTTGCAAATATGCCTTACCCTTTGTTTTATTGGATAGATGTGGTATGGATTTGTTATTTCCATATTGGAGACAGAGGATTTTAAATGACAAGCAATTAAGATAGATTCACTTAGCCAATTAACAAATCAGATATCTTGTGTTTCAGAAATACCTACTTTTGATTCATCAAAGTTCAAAAATTTGGAAATTCAGTTACACAAGTAGATCAATAAATTATAACAGCTAATAATGTAATCGAGCAAATGCAAATGCAGCGTCAGCGGTAACTACAAATTTTGTCACAATGTGTAAATAATACTCGTTTGAAGCAAGTGGAATTAAATAAAAATAGATCATTTCATGAACAAAGTAACACACCGGAACCTAGTCTGTTAAGTGAAACAACAGCCTTATCTGTAAATGAAGATTTTAATCAAATAACAGGTAATGAAATTTCTTCACGAAAGTGGACAATGGTTTATAAGAAGAAGCAGAGGATATTAATTTTTTTGAAACTTATGATTTTAGATGAATCGGGATCAGAATCGAGAACGGTGAAACATGAATCAGTTGGCACTGAAAATAAGGAATCATTTAATGTATTGCATTGTATTAGTTATACTCAGAATGAAGTTGAAGATATTCTTAATCGATATTATAGAGAAAAGTTAACAAGACACAGGGTAAATAATCATTGTTTGTTACATAAATTTTGTAACCCATGTAATGAAGGAACTTGTTTATACATAGGCAATACAATTGTAAGTATGTACTAAGTGGATTTAAGGTGTTATATTTAAAGAGTGATTTTAATTATTTTATTGTGCACTTAATGATTTGTTTGTCTTAAATGATATATTACTTGTACTTAAGAAACAGTCTAATAAGAACAGAAAAACAATGATTTAAATGTGTTGACATTTACGGAACATTTATTCTTTAGAGGTAGAGTTCTCTGTGTACGGAACAGAACAGAAATACTTTATGTTATACGTAGAAACAGAAAATAGTCTTTAGCTCATTTTATATGGTATGCATTTGAACTTATTTGATGAGGAAGTGAGCTGATAGAGTTGAAACAATGAGATATTTTAATAGGAAATCTTAGAAATTGAAATTCAGAGTTTTTGGACTAAAGTTAGGACGAATATCCAATAGAAGTGTCCAAATGAAAAGTATGATTGAGCGCGCGATATTTAAATATGTTTGAACAAGTTATCATATCTGAATGGAAAAGTTATTTTTAAGGATATATGAATTGGTCAATGCTAATGAAAGTAACCCAGTGTATATTTCTATTGAATATTTTGGATACTAAAGAAATACGTAACTAATGCTTAATTAAATAATTACGGTAGACCGGGGCTATTTGAGTATAGTAAGAGAAAAGTCAACATTTCCCAAAACCGACGTACTTTAGAGTTAAAATAATTATGCCATAATCTACGTACATTATTATAGTACAACATATTAAAGAACAAGGAACCTGTAAAATCATGGAAATTCTGAAAACGAATTTAAAATAAAAATGGTAGAATTCGAGACTAGTATTAATCACGGGGCTATTCGGGTTGCTCAGGGGGCTATTTAGGTCTTTCGCTGTATTAACATTCTTTACATTAATCACATTAGCGCTCATGTATATTCTGAAATTATACCCTTTTCTATATAATGTGTGAAAAACATAACATTAATAAACATTTCTCCTCAACCCTGTTTGTTTGAAAAAACTCGAACCAGCGAACGAACAGCTCTTCCTTAACGTAAGCACTATCTGATAAGGAAACATGACAAGCCGGTGGTAGATGGTGGGATTTATTGTCCAACTGCATTGCAAGAGACTATCACAATGACATTCTCACCTCTTTCGATGCTAGTGGGAGCAACCACCTCTTTTTCCCCTTCTTGGAAATGAGCTTACTTGGGTTGTTATTAAGAGGAAACCCTGTTTCATACAAGTTTGTATGTATGCTGTGGTTTTGTGTTGACACAAATCGTCGAAGTAGTAGATTTCAACAGTTGAAAAATCACTCACTGCTTCCTTATTAATGCCCTCAGCACGAGCTCTTGAAAGTGCCTCAGGTTTTCGTAGTGATAAGTTCGGATGTCGTTTCATGAAACTTGAAAACCAATCTTCAACAGCTAATCCTTTGTTTCTCCAAGGATGCGTAATTTGATTTATTATTACATATCGATGAACAGCTTTACGAATCGTTTCAGGGGTGTAGCCTAGTCCTTTTCCCGCTAGAGTCATAATTCGCAACACGAACTCTTCTTTCTGTTCTTCTGTCACTACTGTGGAGTGTCCTATGGCTTTCGGTTTTGCATTTTGAACTATTTCATCATTATCACCGAAGGTTAGTCTC
Organism: Lepisma saccharinum; assembly: GCA_022664845.1. Taxonomy (NCBI): domain Eukaryota; kingdom Metazoa; phylum Arthropoda; class Insecta; order Zygentoma; family Lepismatidae; genus Lepisma; species Lepisma saccharinum. Next base: position 76,738 of record JAGDQP010003372.1, read on the forward strand.
AACCTTTCGACCTGCACTTCCCTTCGCAAAGTTTCACATTTACATTGCAGAGCTGCGAAGCTCCATGTAAACTCGAATCACCTTTTGTTACATTTTGGATGGCCTTCTCCAATCTCCATATCTTCAGAGCTGTTTTACACGTACGCTAATAATTTTACAAATATATTCATTTACACAAGTTCAGCACCTTATATCATACATCCACTATTTTATATCAGAACAAAATATGAAGTATTGCAACTCACCTTGCTCAGAATAGTCTCAAATTCAAGGCAACTGATAAGAAAGCAGCAGATCAACCACATACATACCCTTCCCTTTGCCAACGAACTCACAACTGAAAGCAGGTTTAGCGTACTGGTGCGCATATTAAATGCGCAATAACAATTTTTCTTACCTTCGACCCACATAGCCCCTTGACTCAAATAGCCCCGGTCTACCCTATCATGCAATTGAATGTTTTCCTTATTAGTTGGTACTGTAAAGCAAGATTTTATACTATCTAGGTTTTTCTTTAGAATACACTTCTTGGCATTTACATTTATAGAAAGTCTAAATTAGAATTATATATATACGGTATATATATATTATTTTTGCCAATCCTCCAAATAAACATTACTGGCTAGACCAGCGTAATCTGTAACAGCTCCACATTACTAGCAATTTTGCAATCCACCAATTTATTTTCAAACCTTTCAAATTTTGATCATAAAAGGTTTATGGCATATTTAACATCAAAACAATCTTATCGCTAACTTAGTCCTAATTTCAAGGAAGGAATGACAGAAAAATCGTAATCTTGACTCAAGATTCACACTGATTTATGTCATCTTGACTTTCGACTTGTGATTCTAAAGCAGAACCCAGAAAGCATATGTCACAATAGCCTTCTAACATTCAATTCTTGAATCTTCAAAGAAGGAGGTGGGCACTCTACCTGATTCATATCAAAGTTCATTTATTTTACACAAGTGGTACGCATATTTAAACATTCTGATGCTATGCCCTTTATCTGTTTAAATGTATATAGAAAAAATATATTTACAATGACTGCAGAAGATATTCTAACTCTATTTCTAATCTGCTTAAGTTTTAACTAGCTCCATACAAGATAATTTATTTTATACTCCTACATGACGTTTTTATAAAATAAATGTACGGCCGTCATCACACAAATTGGTCATTTGTAGTAAATAATTCAAACGCTCTTTGAATATCTGCAACGTTTATTTTTGGTACAGTTGCACAAACGGGCTTTTACGTCTTGACTCTGTTTGGGGTATTGGTTTTCGCCAAATGAGTTATTGTTACCTTTTGAGAAATTGTTCAACATAAGATCATTCAGGCCCACCATTAACCCATGCCCACTAGCGAAAGATATTTTATATTTCATTAATCATATTGTCAAAGTAACTTAAGATGTAGTTTTGATAATGTTATATAGGTATGTATACAGGGTACATGTATGTTCAGGGTATACGTCTGAGTATGTAGGCTTATCTTCACAGGCGAATTTCGGACACCAAAACAAGAAAATTAGTTCATATTAACATGGGTCCAGTTCTGTTTTACTTTTGAGATAAAGGGTTTCCAATCTACTCCCGACAATGACGAAGGAATTAATAATACATGATAAACCAGAAACTATACATAGAATGAAAATATTGTTTGTTGGAGTTGATCTGTATTAGTATGGAGCGTATTGGCAGTCAAAATATCACATTATAGGGTGTTAAGTGTTTCCAATTTTGTAAATATCTGATGTTTTTAAATATACTGTAAATTAATTGTATATTTTGTATATCCTACTTTGAGAAATCCTAGACTTTATATTAGCGGCCGCCCATCTTACAGATCTTTCTAAGAATATGTTTATGTCACATCGGGTAAATGCGGAGACGGTACCTTCAAATTAGACCCTCATGAACTTCTTACCCCATTCTTCATATCCCGATCTGGAAAAGTCATACCTAAAGACTATAAATTAATTTTAAAATCATGTAATATCATGCAAATTATAATTTTACTTGGGATATTTAACCTCGTGTTGACCTTACAATTAGTGGTATCAGAAATATGCAGCGCTAAAATTCAATTCGTTATGGTTTCGACAGCCACTAACAGCTAAACGAGGCACATTTTGGATCATGTTTACCAAACCTTATGTTTACTTTTCTATATTTGAATTACATAGTGGCAAAGTTGCTTTATTATACATACATGTACACACAAAAACATTTCCCCACACACAGAGAAACAAACACACACACATAGAAAGAACTAGAGAGAAAAATAATTTATTGGAATTAATTTATTTCGTATTTGAATGTCTAGTCTGCTTTGGATATTCAATATGGTTTAGCATTATTCATTACTAATGCTGGTGGAAAGTACTTTCTGATTACTTCATATTCAATGCTTAAAGAGAATGAGATAGGGAAAATGTTTACGAGTTCATAGAAAATTTATGGGTCCATATTAAAGAAGCAGAAGATCCCTCTCTGTCTCAGTCAAGCTCTCAGGCAACTAGCTCCCTTTTCTTTATTTTACATTGAGTGGTTTTCAAAGTTGAGAGCTGTGCAGACTATTAAAATTTAATAAAGCAGATGGAAACGATATAGATTTCTTATTTACCAGAATTCATTGTTGAGTCTTACAAAAATCGTTTCATTCATCAATTGTATTACGTAACCGATCGTTATCAGAACCAGAATGCATTGAAAATCTAGACTTTTATTGGGTTTCACCATTCTCGTATTCTTTTACAATCTATCTACAGTATTTATCCACCTATTAATGGATCTATCTCTATCTATTTATATTTTTCTTCTTTCTATCTGTCAGTCTTTTCACATGCCTCTGTGCTCTTCTCTCTAAATATAGAATGCAGGAAACTTTAGCCTTATAAAAGGTAAGTCAAAAGATTTATCTTCTGAATGTACTTTTCATATTAAGTTCATATGCTTCAAGATAGGACAAAAGAAATAACAAGTTTTTTTAAATTGAACTATTCATTCACTAAATATAACGCGAGGCGAAAGTACGTTACAGCTCATACCGAAAAGCTATTCAAGATATTGTGGTAACACATTTTTGTATTCTACCAGGCATGTATTTAGAATATCATCCCGGAGGGTGTCATTGGTTTATAGGGGTCTGTGTATGCAATGTAACATATGTGTATAATGTACATCTTACAAAGAACACTCGCCATGTGTCAGAGACCGATTTTGATGGAAATTCGTATGTATAGGCAAACCTTCACAGTTAATATTATAGGTGCTGCCGTCAACAAATAACGACAGGGGGACCCGAAAAAGATGGAACATGGAGAGCAAGTAAATCGAATACAGAGTACGGAAAATACATTTTGTTTTACAAACTGTTACATATATTGAAAACAAATGGCCATTAATGTATAGCGGACAGGAGGTTATACATGCTGGATAGTATGCTGACAATAACCGCCATCTTGAAAGCGGCCATATTGACTATGCTTCATTTTTTTAAATAGTAAGTGGGCCATGTGACATATCACTCTGTGCTGGAATTTTGCAAGAAACAAAATGATGACGCCAATATTTGCATAACTCTAATGTAGTAAGGGAAAATGACACGTAAAATTGACTTGAAAATGTGTGAGTCGAATGATTAAAAAAAAAAATTGTTGAAACAGTTGAAGAAACGAAAACCAAACGGCTACAGAAAAGGTGCCGTTATGTTGGAAAATATCATCCTCATGGCCATAACATAAAATACACTAAAAAGTTGTCAATACAATAACGAAAGATACAGTCCCAATTTCAAGAAGGCGGGAAGGTGACATTCTCCAGGTCAATTTCAGGTATTATGAGTTATGCCAAAATTGACTTCGTCATTAGGTTTCTTGGAACATTCCAGCACAGATAGATACATCACATAACACACTTCCTATTTAAAGATTTTAAGCATAGTTAATATGAAAGCCTTCAAGATGGCGGTCATTGTAGTCATACCCTTCAGCATGTATCACCTCCTGTCCAGTATTCATTAATAACTATTTGTTTTCAATATATATTAGAATTTATAAAAGAAAAGGCGTTTTCCGTACTCTGTATTCGATTTACTAGTTCTCTACGTTCCATTTTTTTCTAGGGTTCCCTTGTCTTTATTTGTTAACGACAGCACCTATAATATTAACTGTGAAGGTTTACCTAGGCACTGTACCTACATACGAATTTTCATCAAAACCGGGCTCTGACACCTGGCGAGTGTTCCTTGTTAGATTATAGACATACTGTACTTTAAATTATAGCAATTTTACATAGAGATCGGAATTTGAAATTTGCTATCCCCTGGATATTGTAACAGCCTAGTTGCTGTTCCATTTTTATTTTTATTTTCTCCCCTTTTATTTTCTTAGTCTCCGTTTTGTTTTCTTTCAGTGTGTTCTCCTTAGTTCATTCTCTTTGGTTGGTTTTAGAATCTTTGAGCGTGTTCCGCTTGGATTTTTCTTTGGATTTTTATTCGTTATCCATCCAGGTTTTCGTTAGTCGCACAGCAATGACTTGGATCTAACGCTTGTTTTTGATTGGCCCTAGTCAATGCTTCGTGACTTGTTTTTTGCTGATTGGTGTGAATCAGCCTTCTTCTCCGTTTGCTCTCCCACGCCATGTTAGTTTAGTTCCAATTTTTTAAACGAAGCGACTAGATGCATGGGCTTTCCGTCACCTGTACTTTCTAAGCCCTGTCTACGAAAGGTAGATATAAACATAAATTTAGTATAATTTTCGATTTCGTCTATTCCGATGCAAGATATTAAATCGAATTAAGAAGAATTAAACCGATACTAGTGCTATCAGGACTTTTCAACGTCATAATTCCGGAATTTTCACCGTATCAAATTTATTAGTTGTTTCGAGATTATTTATTAATATGTACAATATGTTCTAAATTTTAGTATGGGGTCGCTATTGACCGAATTCTTACATTATAAATATCGGTTCGTTGGATTTTAATAATCATATGCAAATTTCTCGTCTCCAGTTTTTCCAAATCTATTCGAAATTCCCGGTTAGCCATGTTTGACAGCTACCGCATATTTTCCTTACTTGATCAAATTAGCAACATGTCTGTTCGACTATTTTTGCGTACCGTTTTCAGGTTAATAGTAAATTTTAATTTATTCGACATGGTTCGATAATTTTTGGTTTCAACTCCAGCCACTATTCTCCGATGAAAAAATCATATTTTATAACTATATTTTATATTTTTCAAAATTTATTCAGAACGTCTTTTGTATAACGTAGTAATCATCTGTACTGACGTCACACAATTATTAAGGTTAAAGTGATTCTTTCGTTACCATGCATTTTGGACTAGAACTTCTTTTGTGTAGGTAATACTGTGGAAAACTTTTAGAAATTATACAACAATATTTCGGGAATAATTTGTGAAAACATCAACGAAATTTGTTAATTATTACAGTAATTATGGACATTTATGTGGACTAAGTAACTTTCAGTTCTGCTTAATTCATGTATACCAGCGATTCAAATTTGTTTGTTTTTACAATTCAACAGTAATTCTGTTCAGATTCTGATGAAATTATCATAGCCGAAAGCGTGAAATATGTAAATTCAAAGCAATAAATTGAAATTATGAAATCTTTATATTTCTTCGAAAACAATCTTGAGTTTATGTTCAGTGAACGTAGTGTAGAAACCTCTCAGTTAACCAGGTACGATCTACGGCATTAGTTGATAATCCTCGTACAGTGTTTAATAATGTTTATAATGTGCAGTGAGTTATTTAATGTTTAAGTTTATATCTATTGGAAATTAGCTATGAATCGTTACGTGAAGTTGACAGCAGTTGATACTATATTATTTCTGTGTTTCGGTAAACTTATCGTTTTAAGTAATGTGATTTTTAATTAGATTAGATCGGTTCATAAATCCGTAGACCAGTGGTAGGATTCTTTCGCCAGCTGAGAAGTGATGACTTGGGAAAGGAACTATATATTGAATTTCTGGTTATTTCTGCATTGAAATATGAAGTGACTCCAGCATGTGATTTGTGTGAATAAATATTATTTGCGTTTTGCGTTATGACACTACGTTTGGATTGAGTTGCGACCGTCATTCGTTGTGTTCGTTCGTCTTTATTTCAGGAATTGCGATTCCAGACTACAGGTGTGAGCCCTACTAAGGTAAAGGTAAGACATGGTCTTTTGCTACCCTGTAGACTTCGAAGTGAGTAAAGACATAGTATGAGTCACATATGAGTCGTTATGCGTATCATCGTTTGAGATTATTTCCCAAGTAAAGATTTGCGTTTTTCTTTCTTAATCTGTCGCTAATCTGAACCAGCTGGTACTTCGGAGTATGAACTGACGATCTAATTAAAAGATTGGAGGTGTCGCCTTACCGGTATTTCCTCCCTCGATCTAAATTATTTTTTTTACAGTGATCACAAGGATCTGGAATCCTCTTTCCCAGATATTCTTAAATCTGGAAGGCATTTCTGCGCCGCTCGTCTGGGGTGTAGAAAATGTTTGGAGCTAGAGGTTAGGTTAGATGCGTTGCGTGGGTACTCTAGGCTCCTGGCGACCCTATTTGTCTGTGTGATCCACTTTTGGGATCGTTAGGTTGGGGGGACGTCTCAATATATCTCTGATTGATGTACGGCAAAGGAGAAAATTACCTGGAATAGAAAAGTCAGCAGTTCGATTACCCACCTTACACCAATATTTCGCTTAATCTGGTCTTGTATAGGAAACAAACTTGTGTTTCTTTCACCTGCTCTCCCTTTCTAAATGTATTCATTCACTGCTGAGAAGGACATAAATGCTTGCCTCTATTTTTCAATCAACCACACGTAACATATACTGTTCAACTTCCTGGCATTCGCTAAAGCCAGAGCTGTTTATCCTCAGTAGCTATTTAAGAAAGAAACGTGCTTCAATCGTGTTTCCCTTACTAATGATTGGAAAATCAAACAGTGTCCTGTTCCGTATAAGACAGTGCAACAAACGATTCACAAAACGAGTTTATTCTAATCGATCATAAATCTGCATTATTCAAACCATCTTCATCTACTAAAGGCAGAACTCCAAAAGTAGAACCGGACTTAAATAAATTATAATAATCAATGCACCCATTAAAGTTAAAATCTGCACACTCGACCTAAGTGAGAAATATTGCAATATCCCTTGAAAATGCACTGACAAAACACAAATTTCCATTTAAGTTTTGAAGTTGAAACCATCATTCAATACTAGAGAAGTGTATCCAGAACATACAATAAAGCCTAACTGTCACCTGTGGAGTAATGAATTAACGCGTGGAACTTGGGTAATATTGAATCTGGGTAATAAAGAGGCATAGATATGAAATTCTCAGAAGAAACATTATTTCAAGTGAACATACAGATCTAGAAGAAATTCATACATTTAAAATCAGTATATACAACTGAGTTTGTGAGTAAAATATTAGGTGCCATTGATCAGCGGTTGAAAAAAATTGGTCAGCAAGTTAGTAATAGCATTGTTCATGGTAAACTCCTTATGAATATCTAGCATTATTTTACACTTAATGCTGCGCACTACGGTGATAGATAGTAAAATGACACTGCTAACAGCACTCGGCCATACTCATAGTCACCAGAGACTAACACTGGTAAAAGTATAGAATTGGGTAGAATCCGTAGAATGGCACAGGAATACTGTGCGTAAAGTTATTCAGGGGACATATAGTTTGACAGTCTAATCAATTTTAACCATATATCAGTGTCACCTTCTGATACAGACATAACGATGAGCGAATGTCAATGATATCACTATAGTGCGGAACATTGAGTGTAAAATAGCGTCAGATGTTCATATGTGGCCTACCGCAAACAATGGTATTTCTAACTTTTCCCGCCAATTTCTCTTCAATCGCCGGCCAATGGCACCTAATATTCTTTGCACAAACTGAGATTTGTATGCTGACTTTATATATATATATTCTGAGTATTCATTTCAAATAGTGCTACTTGTCAGGTAAACTATATCAAAGAAACGAAAAACCTTCATCGAAATAATAGGAATATCTGTTTTCCGTATTAAGTCAGCGAAATACACTTACGTCCAAGAGTATAATATAATAACAGTTCGTGCAATACACGAAGACTTGAACGGTTCCAGGCACCCAAAACGTGTAGACATGTATGACATGGTATCGCAGTAGAAAGACAAACGAAAAGAAACTACTACGGCAAGGAAGAAGATTTTAATAAGACAAAACACCAAGGGGGCAAAACTATACATACAAGAACACGGAGAAAGAGGTGTCCGCATTGGATGTTGACCATCAATATGATGTGTGATAACCCTTGGAAATTATACAGGTCTCACAGCGATGTGACACGCTTGCAATTAGGGCTCTGATCAAGTAAGCTCGATTACGTTTCCACTTCTTTCGAAGGTATCGCAAATCACTCTGTAGATACCGATGTTCCAATATCGATGTTCATAACGACACATAAGATGATCCGCTATTTCCTAGAGTTGAGAGAAACGCACATTATAGGTCTTCGGGTCTTCTGGAAAAGAGACCAGACTGAATGCAATCGTCCGTATACAGTATGTCTTAAAACCCGTGGTCTTGATGCTCTGATGTTAATTGCCGGGCAGACATCTGGCGATTTAGTCTTGCGGTTAGTGACAGATAACGGGCCTGCTGGTGGGGTCGGGACCCATGGACGACCCGGTATAAGTCGCCGTCGGACGTTCCCCGTTGCTTGAGACCTATGCTACAGCCAAGACATGACACTTTGTTTCACGTTCAGCGCCTGCCCGACCTCTTCCTGTGTTCGTCCCACTTCCAATAACCCGATTATCCTCTTCTGCAACACAAGGTCCAAATTGTGTCATCGTGGCATGCATTAACCCACAGCACTCACAGCATAGACAAAGAAACACCTGTTCACTTCAAGCGAACACTAATTCCAGTGAGGTGTGTTCTCCGATGGGTGTACATTGTACAACCATGTGCCGCTGCGCCGTTCGGATAGGACTGGTATCGGTGTGCCGAGGTTGGTGGAGTCACCATGTTACGTTGTTAACATATGCCGCTGCTCTCGCAGATTTATGTATTCATTGCGCGGTTTTCGTCATTATGCTATACTTTTGGACATCAGTGTATTTTGGATGAATGTGCTTACCAATTGTTCCAAGGATGCTCGTAATTCTTCATTGGATCTTGGAGATACGTGTGATCTAAATTAATTGCCCATTGAAACAAATAGTGGAAAATACCACTACTAAACATCCTCTCTATAACTTTATACTTTTAGATAATCGTAAATTCCTTCCTGTTCGTTCATATGAATTATGCATAAACATTTTAATACCGCATACGATACATCAACTTTAAGTATTATTAGCTATAGAATTATGAACGTGACTGTGTATTACAAAATTACCCCTTTATTTGAAATTTATTTCTTTATAAATAAATCATTTTTAATGTTCTGATAAGTAATTAATTTCGCTCATAATTTCAGATAAAATCTACGGTTTCTTCTCTCATAATTAATTAGGGATGTTACTCAAGATAAACTATACCGCAGAACAGAAATAGTATTCGTTAATGTTTCGTAATTACATTAATGTCTCATCTCTTAAGGGAAAATGAACAATATGTTTCTTGGAGATTCTGAATCACAACAATTAAATGAAAAAAAAAATCAGAAACTACTAGACACACCAAGAGAAGGAGAGGTTGTGTATTTTTCTATAGAGAATTGGTCGCTAGTGACTATGAATAATGAATACAAATTAGAGTTTGTTTTTTCCTTCTTAAATAGTAAAACTTGAATAGAATGCTGATTGATGAGGCCGCGTACCAAATCAAAAGAGTCGTGCTGTACAAATGGTATATGGTATGAAAAGGAAAGAGGGTAATGAACGAACTCGTGTCGAGACCCATCTGTGAGACAAAAGAAGAGATGTTTTTCATGTGACAGTGGCGTCAGCGTGACACAAAAGAAGGTTGAAAAAGAAAAACAAGTTGACACAAGGGATAGAAGAAGTAGCTATAGGCTGTACAATGTCAATTCACCATCTGTGTTGTTTTAGGGCAAATGTCAAAGACCGAAGGAGGTGGAATTCAATGTAGTAGAACTTAGAAAATGTTGAAGATAGGGAGATAACGTGGGGTGATACAAAATTATAATTAAGTTGAAAACTGCTAAAATATAACAACTAAACTATTAGGTAAGAGCAAAACACATACACAATTTACGAGGCTGTAAGTTATTTTAAAATTGTTTGATACGAATCACTTGAATTAATGAAGTTATTTTTTTCTATAAAATAGAGATAATATGGTACATCATTTTAAAATTATACAAGAATTGCACTTCTATATGTAACTCGAAATAATGTTTCATTTAACCCTGTAGATTCAGATCAATTGAATACTATGTTCCCTTATATTTAAAGAGAAAACATGTCTTCAGAAATTCAATATTTTAGTTGAACGTTTTCAAGGCTTGCTAAGTATCCTTCCTTGTTTCTATGCCTTTTTGGTTTAACTCGTACGTTGTCTCAGTATCTCAGTATTGTTTTGGTTGAACGTAAAATCCAACGTCTCAACCACGTCATATTATCATCACAATGTTAATATTATGTTATGACAATGATTACAATTGAAGTGAACAGAGAAAGCTAAATTTGAATTTAATTTATGACATTTAGGCAAATATAGGGAAAGAAGGGGTAATATGTATTAAAAAATGAGTTTGCACTCGTAACAGGTTCTACACAATGACAGTTTACAGCTCAAAAAGTTTCAATCCAAAACCAAAAATAATCAATTTATTGCGGTTTTGAGAATATGAAACATAGGGGATTCAACGGGAGAGTTAAACAAACGTAAACGTTAAACAAACACATTATTTGCAAATGTGTTTTACGAGACATAAACTTCCATGCACACATTTATCCTTCTTTCCCTTGTAACAGGGACCGGGGACCGACCGTACTTATGCAGTAACCTGATACATTTATAACCGACCGTACTTGTGTAGTGACCTAACACTTCATCTACTTTCAGGCCGCGACCCCTCCGTTACTCGTCGATAGCAGGTATGCGCAATTCCGGATCACACTTGTGAGCTTCCACTGTCTGGGAGGCAAATCAGGATCCTCCTCTAATATTCACCCAGTGGGAGGCTGTTGAAGTCTTTACTAGTCCCGTGGGAGAGAGCGCAATCCCCTTGCCAAGTGTTATACTTATGTGGGAGTTTACAGGCACTGCGATCTTCCCAAGTTTGTGGGAGGATGGGGTTTCTTTCACTAAGTAATTTTCAATGAAACACTGAGTTTTGAGATTTTAAAACATTGTTCTTTATTGGGACACCTATTTACAGTGGCAACCAACTTATTTTCTTTCAATGTGGGACGAAGGGAGCTTCCTCCACCAACTTTCTGTTATTGGTTTCAGTTCGTTTTGTGGGAGGAAAAGGAGTTTCCTCCCCAGTTAGTTTGCTTTTTTGGAGCTGCTGTGACAACCACTGCTTTTCACTACATGGTGTGGCTGTTAATAAACTACTACAAGACATACATATTTACTTACACATATCTACAATAACACTCATATAAACTATTTCTTATATTTGTAACAGTCTATATATATATATATATATATATATATATATATATTGGTATTACCGTCAATTAAATGTCTTTCAGTTTAAGAAACATTCACACACACTAATTCACTATACTTGACTAATTGACACGTGCTGCCATTTCTAGGCCTCCCTGCTACTACAACTGCTACACCGGCTGACTTGGCGTATTCCTTCCCTGCATTGTTTCTAACTGGCACTAAAATACTTCACACTTGGGGTGCATATAACAGGTGGAACGTAAGCCAAAATTTCTCCTTGTTATACCTTGTACTCTTTATTTGTTCAAGAATAGAATGAATTGAGTACAGGAGAATGGTATGAAAATAATGAAATTATCCCTGGAAACGCTTTGAAATATTACATTCTGTTTCGCGTCAAACATTGAAGGATTGTTATTAGGAAACATAGTATTTCTTGTTCTTATAAATAACAATCATATTTTGCAGGCCTCGTTCTAAAATCTAATATAACGAAAATCAGATCTTCCATTTTGAACTAAATGTGGAAGTCATTTACTAGAGCAACTATTATACATAACTTACTTGAATTAAACATGTGTGATAATTCAAATCAAGATTAATGTTGGGTCAATAAGTTTCTAGTAAACAAATGAGTATCATCACACTGAGAAAATCTAACAACAATGTCAAGATTTTTTTAAAGTCAACTAAAGCTCTAAATGTTGTCTTTCTATATTTCCTATTGGCACAAATTTATTAAATTATAAAAGCAATAAATTGTTTCTAATCTTCAGGATTCAGAGAACTAGCAATTCACCCATATGCCGATATAGAATTAAAAATATTAAAACAATTTATTACTACATTGATAAAGTTGAAATAATTAACTATTTTATTAGCAAACTAAGAAAACAATATTACATAAAGGAATGATCTATCTTTCATACTAAAAGGCAAATTTAGCTTTATGCATTGTCTTAGGTTGTTGATATTGTGTCCTATGTCTATTGTTTGCAAGACAGTCCAGCATATCATGCTTTATGAACTTCACCAGGGACATCCAGACTGTGCATCTGCACGAAAAATCAATACCGAATGTGGTCAGGGTGCTGTGGTTGTGCGAAAGTGCCAGAGGCGGTTCCAAAAGTTTCTGTCTGGGGACACCAGCCTCACCAATAAGCCACGAGAAGGGAGACGTGTGCAGCTGGATAAGATGCCCTGCCCTGCGAGAAAATGCAAACTGTTAAATAACTGGTCAGCGAACTCAATGTCGCCCATTCGACCATTCATCGTCATCTGCGGGACCTTGGGTACGTGTTGAAAATCGGAAAATGGGTCCCCAATGCGTTAATACTCAACAAAAGCAGCATCGAGTTGACATCTGTGATTCACCCTTCACAGACATGTGCCATTTCTGAATAGAATGCGTGATAGGGATGAAACGTGGATCCTCTACCATACCGTTACACGCAGTGTGTACCTGAAAGGGAGACGCAGGAACTGTCTCAAAACAGGATCTTCACCCCTGCAAAGTGATGTTAAGTGTTAGGTGGGATATCAAAGCCATAATCCACGTAACCAAAGCACCAATGCAGATGTCTACTTTCAGCAGCATGAACACCTACGGACTGCATTGTTGGAGAAACATCCTGCTCTGGTTAATCGCAAGGGTGTGCTCATCCACGGTGATAACGCGCGCCTACACGTGGCAAGAAAGACTTGTGCTAATATCGAGGAATATGGCTAGAGGAAACTACGCCCCCAGCGTTTTCACCAGATTTTGCACCAATAGACCACTGTCTTTTTGGCAACCTGCAAAACCACACTGTGAACTGACGATGACGTGTGACGAACAGTGACCCAGTTCTTTGCCTCCAAAACCGGTGACTTGTTTCAGCTAGAGATTCAACAACTGGTTGATAGGTGGAAGAGTATTGTGAAGTCCGATCGAGGCTATTTCCGTGACTAACGGTAGTGTTCCAGGTAAGTTATCGTTCTTTTCCTCACGATGCGACAATACATAACTTTTGTGATAAGCTGGTAAATTAATAATTTATCTATCTATCAGCGCGCCCGTATGCACATCACTAAATAGAGGAATATCGATAATTTGTCCTTTCTGTCTGTTCGTGTACTCTAGATCCCAGTAACTACAAGTCAGACAGAGAGCTATACATCGTTGGATTTCTAATGGTCTGAAAGAGTGGGGATAGCTATTACTTCGACTGTGAAACTAGAAAGTCCTTTTCGATCGCTTTGTATTCTCCATTTGTCCCTCGTTCACCTAGATCTCAGTAACTACGAATCAGATAAATATAAAACATATTGGATGAAACATGTTGGATTTCTTACGGTCTACAATGGGGGGAAGGGGGAACTATGACTTTGACTGTAAATCTGATAGGACCTTGTTAATCGCTTAGTATTTTCTATCCCCCCAGCAGCTCTCAGTAACTACAAGTAATTCAGAGATGAACCATACACTGTTGGACTTCTCTTAATCTGGAAGGTTGGAAAAATTACGATGCTGACCATACAACAGATTAGTGCTTTTCAATCGCTTAATATTTTCCATTCGTTGCCCGCTAGATGTCAGTAGCTACAAGTCAGACAGCAATAAACTATAAATCGTTTGGATTGCCCATTATCTGAAATGGTGGAGAAAACTATGTCTTTGAGTCTACTTTGTGGATAGTTGTTAAAGAAACATTTAATTTTGTACGGTATTTGGTTTTGTCTATAATAAAATCATTACTTATCTTGTTTTAAAATTTAATTGCTTCATTTCCTTCAATTGTTTGCTCTCGTATTGTCTTTACACCTTTAAAATAATTATGAAATAATTAAAGTAAAGACATTCACAATGGTTGTAGAACACCTGTATTTTCTGAAACCTTATTTATTTATTTATTTATTTATTTATTTATTTATAAGTCGCCTATTACAGGAAAAGTAATACCCAATTTACAATAGGCTTACATAATAAGGAATATTACAAATGGTTATGATACAAAAGAAAGACAAACAAAAGAAAAAGAAACAATGAAAAAAATACATGAAAATAATTACAAGTAGCAAATTACAAATATTACAACAAGAATATTACAAATGGTTATGATACAAAAGAAAGACAAAAAAAATGATAAAAAAATACATGAAAATAATCAACAAGTGGTAAATATGAATATTAAAATACGTCAAATATTAGAAACGAGAGAAAAAAAACTGAAACATAAATGAAAGTACTCGGACACAATTATCTCAACGGAATTACTTGTCACTAATAAGTAAAATCGAAAGACCAAATATAATACAATATCGAGTTAAAAAAAATTTCACAACAATCGGGGATTATATTTAAGAGTTTTTACATAAGTAGAATAAGGCATAGCAAAATCAACATCCACATTGTTTGGCGCCAGTTTGTTGAATAACTGACACATTCTTGTAACAGGTGAATTGGAATGTGCAATAGTTTTAGATCTATTACAATTAAAAAGCAATCTACTCCTTAAATTGACAGCTTTTGTATTAAAATTCAATAGCTTTAGACACTCCGAGCTATCAATGATTCCATTTACTAATTTATAAAGAAAGGTTAACTGCAAGAGCTCGTGTCTGGTTGCCAACGAACTTATACCAAAAATCGTTAAAAGTGTATTGTACGACACCCTTTCTTGATAAGAATTAATTCTAAAAATCTTGTAATAGAGGTATCTCAGAAATTTGTTTTGAATACGTTCAATTTTTTTAATAAATTGCTTGTAGTAAGGAGTCCAGATTATCGAAGCATACTCTAGTTTGCTTCTCACAAAAGTATTAAATACAATTATTAAAGCATTAAAGTTGCGGAATTCTCGTGTGTTCCTTATCAGAAATCCTAAGAGTTTATAAGCCTCATTGCATACTTTTTCTACATGTGCATTGAAAGATAGTTTATTATTAAAGAGAATTCCCAAATCGTTTACCTCTTGGTTTCTTTTGATATTTAAGTTATTAATCTTATATTCAAAATGAATTGGTCTATTTTTCCTAGAAAAGGTAATTGAAATGCATTTATTTATATTGAAATGCAGTTTATTTTGAATACTCCACTCATAACAACTGTTTAAATCTGCTTGTAACTTCGAAACATCCTCATCTACTCTTATTTGTCTAAACAATTTCATGTCATCCGCGTACAGTAAACAGTTTGAGTATTTGAGAACCGTTGGTAAATCATTAATAAATAATATAAAAAATAACGGTCCAAGCTTAGATCCTTGAGGCACGCCAGAGTGAACATCAAATAGGTCGGATCTCTGATTATTGTAAACAACATATTGTTTCCTGTCTTCTAAATACGAAGAGATCAACTGCAACAGTTGTCTTGAAAATCCAAAATTAGATAATTTCTTAATCAAAATAGCATGGTCCAATTTATCAAAAGCTTTTGAAAAATCAGTATAGATCGTATCAACAGAAAAATTATTATTGAGAGTATCTGATATATATTGAACATAAGTAAGAAGATTCGTAACTATTGACCTCCTTGGATAAAAACCGTGTTGATGTATTGATATATAAGGTTTTACATGATTAAATATTCGTCCGTAAAGAATGTGCTCAAATACTTTGGCTATAGAAGAAATTAATGAAATAGGTCTATAATTTTCTACATTTATTGGGTTTCCCTTCTTAAGAATAGGACGAACTTTGCTGATTTTCCAAGCCTCTGGATACACAGATGTTTTCAATATGAGGTTGTAAATATAACATAACGGTTTCTTTAACACCTCACCACATCCCTTTACAATATAAGTGGGTATTAAATCTGAGCCCGATGACTTTGACGGTTTTAGATTTTTAAGAGAATTAAAATATTCTTGTTCGGATATGGAATTCACTATCAAACAATGCGATACATATAAATTTCAAGATTCACATCCATTGCAATCTGCCGAGGATGGAGAATAAACACTCTTAAAATATTGAGCGAACCCGTCAGCAATAGCAGAATCAGAAGTAAGAGTTTGATTATTATAGGTCATGTGACTAACTTCCAACTTATAACTTTTCTTATTATTAAGGTAGTTCCAAAAGCATTTGGAATTGTTCTTTAAGTCTGCCTCTGCCTGAGCTATATATAATTTATATGCCTCATTAATAAGATTTTTAGATCTTTTACGTAACTCTCTAAATTTATGTAAATTATAATCTGACTCATTCTTATGTTTCCTATAGTATTCTTTTTCGCTTAAAATATTAACAATTTCCGGTGTAAACCAACAAGGGCGACGACGCCTTTTAAATACTTTCCTCTTGGGTACGTTACTATCGACAATATTATTCAAAACACTATAAAAGTGGTTAACCGCTTGATTGACATCGTTTATTGAGAGTAAATTGATCCAAGTTTGTTCCCTTAAGGAATTGTATAAATTAAGAAAATTAGCTTTACCAAAATTATATACAATACTAGAACTATGCTTAAGACGTGAAATAGTATTTTTGAAAAACAATTTACAATTTAAAGATGGATGATGTATATCTTCAACCAAAACAGGAAATATATTTTTAGATACGCTTACTTCCAAATCAATAGTAGAAAGAACTAAGTCAAGAGTTTTACCGTTCATATTCTTTACTGGGTTCAATGACCTTAAATTAAGAAATGCCATAAAGTCGGCTAAGGACTTACAAACAGTGTCACCGTGTAACAAATCAAATGAGCAATCTGTAATAGAGGGAATGTTAAAGTCGCCAACAATTATTATATTTTGACGTTGTATGTCATCTATTTCTTCAATTTTTTTAAAAAATTCATTATATCCATCAACCTTGGTATTCGGTGTAAAATAAACTACAATGACGTAAAGATATTTGACTCCTATTTTAACCTTTATACATAAAGCTTCTATGCAATTAATAATTATTGGTAACTCGGTAACGTTATAGTCTTTTAAAATCGCTATAAGCACACCACCTCCATTTTTAGGCATTCTATCATATCTAAATACGTTATATCTTTGATCTATAAATTCTCCGTTATATATACCATTACATAACCAAGTTTCGGTCAAAAGTATTATATCGAAATTAGCGGCTGCGATACCAGTGTACAATTTATGTAATTTGGTTCGAATACCCCTAACATTTTGGTAATTTAAAAGTAGCGAATGGTCATTTCTACTCATGTCAAGCTTCTAACTTCATCAATGCTAGTAAGGGTATATACGAAAGTATCGTCAGCCTTCTTCCTTAATTTAATGTTGCCTGCATGGTCAATCCAAAGGAAAGCAAAATTTTTTTCCCTCTTCACCTTCCTCGCCTCACTGAAAACTATCCTACGGTGT
>JAGDQP010003373.1:472-18103 GCA_022664845.1 Lepisma saccharinum
CGTCAATTTCGGCCAGATCATTCGTAGTAACTGTCAGATCATGAAACACCCAAAGATGCTTGCATTGTTACTTCTTGCACACCATTAAGCGGTTCATTACAAAGAGTATTTTTCAGTTGGTTTTGCATCACTTTTGACATACGAAGTTTCTGTTCGGCTTCATACACCTGTCGGGCAGATGTTATACTGCGATCCCGCAAGCTGTTGGTAAAGTCCAAATCTAGATTCTAAGCAGTCTGTTTGAAATTTGCCTAAAAGTATGTAGTTCATCTCGAGTTCAGTGAAACAGTATGAGGATACTTCAAGTAGCGCATGAGTAGTATGTTTCAATGCACTGAAAGTTTCTCTTGAGAGGAAACCAGAATCAAGAGACATGGCTTTCCAAGAATCTAGCCAGTCAAGAAATCGATAAAGAAAAATAGCTTTCTCATCATCGAAGCAGTTTTTTAATGGTTCCTTTAGGCGATCATTGAGACGTACTCCTGTGTTGGGTGTTCTTACATTTACAATTTTCCACCACTTTACAATGATGTCAATGAAATGAGATGTTCCTTGATAGTGACTCAAATTATGCGAACTTCCTAATTCACTTAATGCCTGCACTATGTACTCACTAAAAATTTGCATTACCAGTTTGACATTTTGCTTTTCTAAGTTTGTAGGCCATAAGGCCTTAACTGACAATCCATAGCCATATTTGAGAAGTTTATCTGATTCCATTGCATACAGATGTCTCAGAGTATTAAAGCATGCAGTTTTCTGAGAGAAATCACTGAAATCTGGATAATACAAACATGTGCCATCAGTTTTTTGATTTATCCAATTATTTCGCAAGCACTTGAACAAATGTACGGGATCAATTATGTAGAATAAAGGACGTGCTGCATTGTTTGGGTGAGGATAGACTATACTAAGGCAGCAAGGTGCAAAAAAGAGTGATACAGCCTTTCGATTAATTGAAGTGTTGTCAGTAATAACGGCGATTACCATCAAACCAAGCATCTCTAACTCAATAATTATTTTCTTCAGAACTGAATGCAAATTTTCTGCATTTATTGAGTTAACTGGGAGAATGTGCACAACATCTTTGTATGAAGACAATAGGTTTTTCACCATAAAAACATGAGCACTTTTTGCAAGACTTTCTGAATTATATGAAGACCCAACAATATTACCACCCTTATAGTCCATAAAAGGTTTCAAATGTATTTCTTCCAACATCAAAATTACAGAACGTTCGTGTTGTGCAAGTTTCGCTGTCTGCTGTTTCATGTAAAACAAAAATCCTTCTTCCCTTTGCTCGAAATCGGGACCAATCTTAAAAGAATTGCATACTCTTCTTATTGTGTTTGGGTGTGGCAATACCATATAACTTGAATTTCTCACAAATTTATATGCTTGTGGAGATATTAAGAAAGTCATTGCAGCGAATACAAAAATATCAACAGGATATCTAAATCTCTCTTTTTTATTCTTGATCAAGTTAAGTTGTCCTTCAATGAATTTATATAAGTTTTCATGTTCCAAGTCTCCAGATTTACAAAGTTCAATAACTTTTCCCAACATAGTGTAGTTTTGTTTGGTGAGCGGCGTACAGACTCAATGGTATCCAGCAAATTATCTATTTCATACATATATTTAATACAATTAGGAATGATCCTCCCATCTACTTGATCTAATCGTATATTCTTAAAAAATACATTAATGGCAAGATTTCTGTCTATAACGATGGAATACATTAGTTCAGGTGGACTTTCTGTTTTTATGTTAAGGTAAATAATGACATCATGTTTAATCAGAGTATCCCAAAATTGAGTTGTTTTTTGCTTTTTAACACATTCAATCAATTTGTTGAAATCTGTTAGCATATTATTACTATCGTACTCCTGTTTCATTTTCAAACTTTCCTCTATAGCTGCTTCAACTGCTCTACTTTCTAGGCGATGCCTCTTTTCTGTTGGTGATTCCCTATTACTTACTTTCTTTGTCATGTATTGAGGATATCCAGGAAAATTTGATGGTACAGCATCGTCTCTTAGCTGAGGTTTCTGTAATGCTACCTGTAGCTTTTTTCCTGTTTTCTGGTCAAAATAGGAAGTTTCCCACAACAGAAAATGGCTTGCAAAGTGTAAATGGCATACCTGAAAAATATCCAAAATAGCCAAGTTACATAATAGAAAAATCAAATAACAGCAATAGTATAAATTGCACATTCTAGCGTATTCCTTTAAAATATTATGTACATTATACAGTCACGGAAGTAAGTACTGCGGGAGCCTAGCAATTTTGTAGTATTTTGTCTAGCATTTAGTTCTCATTTGACTTATATTTATGGACTAGAGCAGCACACTTTAGGCTAAGCCTGCCATATAGCTTTCCTCAGATATGACACGGCCTAATCATTACTCCCTGTTTGGCCCATAAATATAACTTAAATTAAAAAATCTAAACGCTAGTTTATATTCAACTCCCGTAGTAATTAATTTGGTGACTGTACATGATAATACTGAAAATTTGTTATGTGGATAATTTATTACTTTCTTTTTTAGCTCAAAGTAAAGCTGGTGTGCGTTTTGTATCCGTGCATTTTGTGACTTGTATGTTTTGCGTCCCGGAGAGCAATGTTGAACCTGTTAGCACATTTAATAAATAACTAGTAATGGCTAGATTAATATGGTTATGTGACATTCCGAATTTCTTTCTGGAAGCCAGGAAAGTGGTTTGGAAATCAACGGAAATAAGTTAATTGGTCTCGAAACGTACGATTAATTTTCCTGTGGTCACAAATCTCACGATATTCTGTATAGTCGCAAATAATACGGTCTCAAAACGCACGGACCCTAGGGATGAATGCACATCGCTAACGTAGATTTGCAATAAGTTAAAATCGTTTTAACTCGATTGAACTATATGAGATACTTTTTCCGCCAATTACGTATGAAATCAGATACTACAATGAAGCTTCCATTGGCCCTTCAGAACATATATAATACATGCATCGGATGTCAGTCTTAGATATGCCTTTATTATTTAAAGGAAGTCTACATAACTCTACAATATAGTGGCATGTATATTGTTAGTTGCAGTCTTTAATGTTCATTACACAATGTTATATAAAATCTCCATTTCGTAACCTGAAACTATTCGACAACGATTGGTAGCTATTGATTAAGATCATTTCTAAACTAAACTGACCTAACTCACTCACTCTATGGTTTACGGAACTCACAAGTTCGTCACCGCAGTAACAATGATTGGCCATTGGATTCAATCCTGGGAAGGCTAACCTAACAATAAATTAAATTTAAACATGAAATAGGTTACTTGATACTAAATGCAATAACTTCGATTATAGAACACTGACACACCAGTTTAACCTGACGGATCTCCAATTTTGCAATCCTGCAGTTTGTACTTAGTATAAGTTTATTGTAATTGTATTCAACTTTTATTAGGTACAAATTTAGAATACACATGAAGTACTTAGCTAAAGGTGCATTTTTGCTGCACCCTTAATTTGTTTCCAAATGTCAATTACAGGCACCTTTTCAAATTAATAATGTACAATCACTGAACAGACGTTACGCTCTGTATTAGCAATTGTACTTTTAAACTTTCCGTATGTTTAAAGCTTCTGAAAAGCTCTTTAAAATCAAGCACAAGAAAGACGGCAACGAGATATTGAACGAAACTGATCACTTAATATAATTAATCAACCGAAACCAAACTAATGGGAAAAACACATTCTTATCATAACTTCCCTGTATGTGATTAATTAATTTAAAAAATCAGTAGTGCACAACAAGTCCACTACTTTGTTCTTATCTACTTGGAAGCTTAATATGCGTTCGCAGACATGGCTCTAGAACGCTGGCTGACTCTCAATGAAATCACGAAACACAAATTCAAAATATTTTAAATTACGATACCAGAATATTCTGAAATGTCCTAGCATAACTAGGGTAACATATCAATTATGAATTTACTACATTTTTATTATGTACGGGACATCAACCTAAAGTACATGCACAAGGTTACAATATAAGCACAATAGATATCTAAAAAAACTAACATTGAGATGTTCCATTTATTCTTCAGGTGTAAAATCTAGAATAGATTAGTTACTTTGGTTTCCGATTAATTAGGACTGATTTTGAGTACTTTCAATTTGTAATAGTTATCAACTTATCACTACGCATCCTGTTTCAACTTGAGGTACTTTCCGGATTGTTTAAAGCTATTAACGTTAGATTATATTTGGCTATTTAAACATAAATTGATTACATTAAATAATCTTTAATTATGATTGAATTCATTCGGATTCGAAAACTAACAGAACGTCTGAGAAGAATGAGTTTTCATCTAGGGGAGTATCAAAAGTCCATCCGTTCACAGGTGAATGAAAGTGAAAATACCTTTCACAGTGACAGTTTACATAGCGTTAGAGTAAGCGCATAGATTTCGATGTATTTGTAATAGTTGATCATAATATGGGATGGATTTTTGATAATTCTGAGGAAGCATAATAAATAGATCCAAACTGATATTTTTTGCAACACACTAATCTCAATTTAACCTAAATAATATTAATTTAAACATCC
The DNA here is from genome assembly GCA_022664845.1 of Lepisma saccharinum. Classification (NCBI taxonomy): domain Eukaryota; kingdom Metazoa; phylum Arthropoda; class Insecta; order Zygentoma; family Lepismatidae; genus Lepisma; species Lepisma saccharinum. Next base: position 5,074 of record JAGDQP010003373.1, read on the forward strand.
TTTGAAAAGTTGAGTGTAACCTCATATTATCATTGAAAGAATGATCCGGGGGAGTATCTTAAGTGATATTGCTGCTTGTTACTGTTATCAAAATATCCCCACACATCGTGTTTGCGTTTCAGATACTATCAGCATCATTTCAATTAGTTATGGTTAGATTCTCTTTTGCTAGCTAAACATAAAATTATTGCATTAAATTGTCTATAATTTAGTTCAATGATTTAATTTGTTTGGACTCGGATAAGACATCTCTGTATGAGAAGGATGATTTTTCATCCCGAGAAGTATCAAAAGTCCATCCGATCACGGATGAATGGACGTGTAATACTTTTCACAACTATACTCTGCATATCGTTGGAGTAACCACATGGATAATTTTGATTTCGATGTACAATACTTTATCGAATTAAGGGATGGATTTTAGATACTCCTTTGGAAACATTTTCATTATACTCACTTCAGTGTAGTTGAACGAATCACTTTATTTCAATTCCGGCTATTTGTAATCGTTCAGTCAGTTAAGAATCGATTTAGCATACAATGGTTTCTTAAAAATGTATTTTTATTATTTAAATTTTAGTTTCCGAATTTCATTGTTGTGTTTTCATCGTGAAAAATTGTATTTCTTTATGTAAACATATTTTTTAAAAAATTTAGGAACATAACAATACGGACGTTTAGTTTAGACGATGGTCATTAAAAAATATTAATTGTTCAAGATGTGGCTCAATAATGGTATTATCTCTTTACCGATGAATATATGGAGATGTTTTAATAATTTACAAAATAAAGTATACAATCAATGATATACTCTCTGGATACTTGCCTCAACGAGATATCATCATGTTCACTACGTTACTTACGATCTGATTTCGAACAACTAGACATGTTAATCCCAAATAAAAATGACTTAAATAACAAATATAAGTTACGATAACCCAATCGAACCTAACCTAACCTTTGCTACTCTGAACGATCAGGAGGAGTATCTAAAGTGCAGCCAGGCATGCAATGAATAAAATATAGAAGTATGACAAGCATGTAGGGATGGATGTTAGTTGTCCTTACAAGTTATTCATAGTGCTCATATTGTTGACCCTACAACTGGTGTTCATACAAATAGTATTAAAAGTTTGTGGAGAAAGGTTAAGGCATCAATCAACAGTGGACAGGCACCCTATGTAAATTACGTTACCAGTTACATTATTCATAATAATTACAAACGCCATAACGTTGATCTTGTTAATATGTTTATTGATATTTCAACCTAAGTTTCTTTGATGATCCTTGTTATTTTGTACCGTAGCTATACGAAATGTCATTCGAGCTTCAGAAATTTCGTGCTCTTAAATGGAAATAATTTACATGAAGCGCAGTTTCGTTGTTTATTTTGTGTTGTTACGAATTCTGCTATTTCGTTTACAAATAATCCTCTTTCATGACCAATTGATTGTTTCATGGTTACTACAATTTTGGGAGTTGTACGCTTGTAGGCACTCTATGGCAGGTGTAATCTTAACCTTTTCTTATAATTTAACATTTTCGCTCCTTATTTGCTTTACATTCAATGTTACATGTTTGGCTACACGGTTTGGTTTGGTTTGATTATATCAAGTGAGTTAATATTACAATGAATATGAAGCGCTTTCAATGGAAGAACAGGAATCACCATCCAGTTCTAGTGAGTCGATTCACTGGAACTGGATGGTGATTCCGGTTCTTCAGCAACCGAAATAATTATAATGGAGCAGATCCCTTCCCCGGATGCCATAATCAGATCATAATTATTGTTCTAGACCTAAACTAGAATTCATCCAAACTCTAAAGCACATTAAGGTATTACTTTAGCATACATCGGGGTGAGTCTTTCGAACAAGATAAGTCACAGGTTCATGAATCTGAATCATGATAATATTACGTCATAGTGATATTTTTCTCTCAATATTACCATTGGTTTTGCTACAAATAGGTGATAGGGAACGTAGACGGGTTAGAAGAAGCCAGGTTAGATATTTCTTTCATTATACGCGATGCACATCACCTTAGCAGGCACCACTTCTGACTGATCCATTTACGGTTCGAAATGAAACGCCTGAGTATACTTAGGAAAAGCAAAAATGAATTTAAACCACTTAGACAAATCTTATTGTAACTTATATTCTTATATTACGCCCTATCATTCAAAGAACAATCCGAGAGAGTATATGGTTAATTCTAATGGCTTAATAATACTGAAATTAAAACATGCGCTACTTCATACATTACTTTTATCGCTAAAAACTTTGTTACGTACCCTGGAATTTTCCGTTGGTTTAAAATCTATTCTTCGAATTGCAGAAAGCCATTTTCTTCTTAGTTCTACATCTTTCGGAAATCGAAAAACGTGCACCTTCGTTTTGTTATCATAATTTCCCCGACAAAGGGGAACACAGCACTTATAAACCATTATGAAGTGTGTGTTTTTTATCAATTATTCAATAAAAACAAACGAACGTTCACAATAATCAACAAATAAGTTTATAACATATATTTATATCACATTTATAACTTCATTAACAGTGTTTAACTATCTTTTAATCACATTTACATTCTCAACACACTAAAACCACCATATTAAAGAACTAATATGATGGCCTACACTTTATAACGTCATCGGATCTTACGCACGCAAGCAGTGTGGCCTTATCTTTCTCGTAGGTTACGCCTACACGCGAGTCCTCCACAGGCCACACTCTTACCTTCTTGTAAGAACGTGCTACCAAACGGGCTAAAGTCCGACATAGCAAGGCTTCTTGGAGACCCGCATGACATTTTCTCGCGTTTCTGCCACGTGCCACTTCCATACATGCGGCTCCAACTTAGAAAACATGACTTACGGGAGTGTGCAAATTAGCTGGGGGGTTGAGTGGGAAATCCTCTGTGTGCACGCGTGTTCAATATATACTAAATAATGATTTCGTTATTTACTGTTTCTAAAATTTCATCCCCACTAGACGCAAGAACATCTTTGACTAGATGTACTAGGAACAGCAACGCCATCATATGTTTATATAGTAGTGTCTCAATACAGAAAGCCCTGTTAAGGCCATTCTCGCGCAGACGCATTACTCCTTTACCGTAAATAAGACTTACAAGCTGTTCATTTCCAATTGTCAACTTGCCGTATTGGTAACATGTCGTAAAACTAATACGGTGAATCCGCGATCGAATCCTGATGTGGTTTTCTTTGTATTTTTAAAGTTAAAGAAAGATAACTTATCGTTATGTATATACGCATTAGGTAATTTAATAAAATTAGTGACCAAGGGCACGTGGTGGTTGGGTAAGTCAAGTATGTTTTTTTTTCACACCCGAATAAAATCGTGTTTTTTAAGACTTGCGAAAATAGTTCTTTATATGTTTAGACGCTAGTTGTTTATATCGGATGATATAACAGTGTTGCACTGAGGCCCGCCGCCAGTCACAAAGAGTAGGGGGACGCGAAAATTTTAGGACAAGGCTTACGAGACATTCATAAAATTAAATATTTTTATTGAGGCAAGGAAATTTTCCGAGGGACTCAGCGCCCCTGGCTGCGGGCCGGGACTTTCACTATATGTAAGAGGATTGGGTAGCTAATCAGTCATAATAAATCAACGTAGAGTTAAATTATGTGACGTAGACACAAAAGTAGTAAACAGATGATCATATAAGTGAAAAGGACGTTAGTTAATTAATTACGATTTTGAGAAAACTTTAGAAAAATGTCGTAGCTATTATATTGAGGATAGAATTTGATAGTTTGTTACAATTATTCGTGGCTAGAAATTTGTGTGACTGTTATTGGTATTGTTAATATCAGTTTTAGAAGTTTTGAAGATTTACTAAAAGTTTTCTCCTAGCTATTTTGAACTATAAACTCTAACAAGCCCACAGCTCCTGACATTGATCGAAATTCTTCTGCCGAGTAGATTGAAGACAATTCGTGACGACAGAACTTTCCTTTGTCAAGAAATGTGTAAATTGAACATAATTTCTCCACAGTTTGTTTTGGAATATTCCAAAAGTAACTCGGAAATTTCTCTGAAGTAAACAGCGTGGCTGCCATAACGTACCATGTGAATGTAAAGCGGGATTTTGCTTTGCAAGCACATCGCATGCTTCCTTTGCTTCCCTTACCCATTCCATTCTTTCACTCTTTCTCCTTTTTGATACCGCGCTTGTATCGTCTGTTGTTTTACTCGAATCATCAAGCTGGTCTCTTATACGTCTAATATTTGTTTCAAAGTGGAAAATATCCTTTGTACCGAGGAAGGGTCAATTTCTCGATTTTGAAGTTCATTAAACAAAATTTCCACAAGAGGCATTATTTTACTAAAAAAAAGCCAGAAATTAAAATGGTTGGAGTTGCACAATACACTTAAATTGCAGCAGGGCACTGTCACATTATGTCTTGAATATTTTTAAAATTTCCCAGCAAACTGCTATTAGCATCATATTCTTATCAAAATAAGAACTCATAATTAACACCAACATTTATCAGATTTGATAAATTGTTTTCGTAAAATCCCGATCTACTTTCTTCACAACTCTCCTTCCAAACACCGTGTTAGGGGAAGATTTGCCAGGTTGTTCTCGAGTCACATGAACAAACTTGTTTGTTTTTTATCTGACATATCCATCATTGACGCATAGTTACCAACAAAGCAAAGCTTTCCCATATTGTGGAGATAATAAGAGTTTCTGATGCAGAAAAACATCTCCATAGTCAGGGAACAAATTCCTTAATTTCGAAACCTGATCGCAAATTTCAATAATTTGATTTTGATGGTTAGACTCTTGTCTCCTTATGGTCGACCAAGGTATTCTTCTGGTCTGAGACACTAGGCCAGCGTATTTAAGGTTCCGAGTTCGAGTCGATTTTAACAAGCATTGCACTCACATAATCGTGACAGGTTGAAGTCAAAAGTTACTAACATGCCCCATACAAAATAAAGTTTACCAACAGTTTATCTTTTCTCTTTTGTGACCTGAAAGATCACGTTAGATCTTGCATTGCTCTGTACCTTATAAGTAAACCTATCGATTTTCTGTTTGGGAACCACCTACACAGTACTCATTATACTTTTGCATTGGGTTTTCATTTCTTGTATTGTCTCAAAAATAACAGAGTATTTCTGGACTTTTATATCAACTATATAACATCTTAATATATCTCTCAAAACTACATTAATAGCAAAACTGACTACAAAGATGTATTTCTGGTAAAATTCTAGCCCAGATTGATATGTTACATAATCCCCTTCCTATTTAATAAAATCGAGCAAGATTCAAGATGGCCGACTTCAAAATGACGACCATGATGATATACCTCAATAAAATATAGCTCATTCACCCAATGTCCGTTAATGCGTATTTGTTTTACACTATAAATGCTAATTCTTATGAATCAAACTTTTGATCACTGCGTCTGTCTTTATGGACGAAAACACTTTTAATCATGCTTTCTGGTGGTTTCCTGATGTACCCTAATCCTCTACCAAGTTTGGTCAAAAAGCCCTTTGAAGCATCGATAAGTTTACTTGTTAGAATAGCACGAAACTTTCATTTTACATTCATATTTAATGTAACCATGTTTCCTTCATTTCCAATGCTTGTTAACACGTTCAAAATAAGTGCTTCAACCATAAGTGCGAAATGTTTCATATTTAAAGTTTTCTCTGCTTTACCCTCGTTGAAAATATCCGTAACAGAAATTACTAGATATTTTCATTACTGTCTTGAAATTGTCTTTTTTAAAAGGCGCTATCAATATAATTGTCAAAAAAATATATTGCTAAACATTTGGTTTGCTTCTTCCTGTTTCTTCATGTTTATTTTACTGGTTGTCCTGATGTTTTTTTACCATGTTCACCCAAATGTGAAATTACAACGCAGAAAGTACAATACGATGCTTTACTTATCTAGAATAAACTAACAATATCGGGACGGACGTAAACCATAGTGCTGTTACGGTCCTTATAATTAATTCAATTTTTAACTAACAATTATATGCTTCCAAACTTAATTCATTTCCTTGCAAAAATACTGTCTTTCCAAGTTCATATAGGTGGAGCCAAGGGGGAGGATATATCATCCATATCCCCTCCCACCTACGCCACTGCTCGGGGTAACGGTTTCTTAACGAGTGAATCTAAAACTACGACTCGCTGGGCACTACCAGAAACAAAAGTACACAAACAGTGCAAATTTCCGAAAAAACAACAACACATTTCTATTTATAGAAGCAGCTTCACTTGATGAGCGTAACAATGTACTATATACACAGCATTTGGAATAGGACGATACAATGCCATAGCTTTGAAATTATGATTTCGCGATTAAAGTATGTGTCGCGGGCAATGACCTCTACCTGAAACCGATACTGGACTGATTGCTGATTCTGCAAAAAAAATATGAATACATGAAGCCAGGAAGCGGAGAGGACACTTTATCTCGTTTGTCCACTTCCAGTCTAAACCAATATGGACCAAATTTTCAGATCTAACTCAGCTTTTTTTCGCTTGATGTCGCTGTGCGGCTCGTTTCTATTTATGTCTTAGTTCTGGCAAAAATCGTAAATATTATTTGCAGTATGTTCTATTACATGCAGAGCAGGTATACTATTATATGAATATAACTCAGGAATTAAAACTTAAATTACAAACGGGTCGCACAGCGATAACAAGCGTCTAAATTGAGTTAGAACTGAAAATTTTGTCCACATTGGATTAGGCTGGAAGTGGATACGAGTTTAAATATCTGTTCTGACACTAAGCACTCGGACAATCTTTCGACACTAAGCAGTCAGTCCAGTATCGTTACGTAGAGCTCGAGTGTCGTGCGTGAGACGTTGCATTCTGTGGTAGCATTGCTGTTCAAAGGTAGGAATTTTTCATTGCATACAGACTTTTCAACCATAGTACTAAACAGCGCGGGACATTTATTTATTTACGGCCTTTAGATAAGGGACTTAATACAACACTGGGTCGAAGTGATTAGAAAAATGTGGAAATACATTTATTTTTCCCTAAAGTATGCTTCTCAATTCTGCTTTGTGATTGGTGTCTTTCCATCTGCACTAGTTGACAACTCTAGTTCTGTCGCGGAACGGAAGGAACAAAATAAGACTAGCTCAACCAAGAAAACAAAACGGGCGAATACAGACATATACGCTCTCACACACACATACAGAGAGAGAGAGAGAGACAGATAGACTAGCAGACAACTTATGCAGCCTGCGCGGAGGTCATGCACGGCAGAAGAAAGAGTGACACCTTATGGATGCAATGAAAAGCCTTTTCCATCCTCTGCGTACTAAAGGATGGGAGAAAAGGGTAGAAAACCTCGTTAAGTGCTTGGCCGCTGCAACCTCCCAATCCCTGTGGAAATTATTAGAAAAGTCACTCGACATGCAGCAGAGGGAGAGCCTCTGTAACGAGTTGGGCTTTAAAAGCGTTGCGGGCAAATTACAACACCAAGATTAAACTGTGAACTTCTAAACTTTTTTCTCTTTCTAAAACTATGTTTCTTTAACACCGAGGTGTAGAATATTATTACATATTCTATATTTTAGAGTGATTGAAATAAAAATGAAATAATTGAAGAAAATGAGTGTTGCGCAACAAGGCAACACAGCCACTGTTATAACGAGATCCAAGGGACGTAAAAAAATTGTCGTTCTAACCGAAGTTTATGCGGTTATAAGGAGTATGTTGGTATGACAGTATACCTGACTTTATAGGCTAGGTGTATTTATAACCGAGTTACACTGTACATCTATCTTGCAAAAAAAATCTATTTACACAAGATCAGCTTTCTAGATTTCATTATTCCCTCTAAAGGTTATGCCGAATGATCGTAACTTCATGGTTAGTCATACCTCTTGTTTGAAACACTTCAAATAATAATTTATGTTATGCCAAGAATAACTATTCTTTTCAATGATATTGTGGAACCAAATAAGCACTACATTTTTAACTTTTCATATTGCAAAATGAAGCTATTGTACGCAAAATCTGGATTTAATTATTTCTTTTAAACATTATCCTGCAATATCACATCATTTCCTTGTAGGTTGATCATATCTGGTTTGAAAACCTTCATATATGTACTCTATATATGATTCAGAAAATGTTTTTGTAATGTTCTAAAATAAGTATTTCCTTTATGAATAAAGGATTATTTTTTTAAAAAGATATCACTAAAAAGTTTTCAAAATATTCTATACAGAAGGAAAATATCTTATGAATAAATTAAATATTTTTAGAAGATTGATGAAAGTATTTGTAAAATAGCCTACTCACGTATACAAAATGTAAATACTACTACTCACGTATGAACATATAAAAGATTTTCTTTTGAACATTGTGCAGGAAAGAAAATGTTTTAATATTTCAGAATTAACGAAAATATTGTAAAATCTTTTTTCATCAGTTTTTCAGAAAAAGGTTTTCGGAAATAACCAAAGTACATTTTGAACTTGGTGGATGTACGAAGGTTGGAAAGAAATTACTGATACTGTCACCTCATCCCATATAAATACCATAGATAATATAGAAACGTTGATAAATGTGAGACGGCGTTACTTTTCCTAGCATGTCTAGTGGAAAGGCCGATTTATTTAACGCATTCAGCGTCGCAGTTGGAGCAGCATACATAGATAACGATTGAGGCGGGTGGACCGTGGCAGAAACGCGAGGAAATGTCATGCTGGTCTCCAAGAAGCCTTACCATATCGGACAGTGACCCGTTGGAATGTGCAGGACGTCCTATTATCGATGCCTTGTACGTAACGTCCGTGTATACAGCATGGAATATTTGAGCTCCGTCGGAGAGCCATCTATCACCGCTACGGCGAAGTAAAAAAGGGAAGTGTGTACAAATAAATAATATAAAAAAAATCTACGACCTGCGGACCTTGCCCCCTATGCTTTCAGCGTCCCTACACACAAAACTCCCCAGTGACCCCCAACCCCTACCGGCGCGGATTTTACTCCCTATCGCTCGGAAAATATAAAACTGGAGGAAACCTGCGGGTCTATTATATCATAGGGTTGGGGTTATTGAACTTTTGAAAATGCATATATGTATATAAAAAAAAAAAATTTTCTAAAAAAAATAAAAACAACCCACTGACTTCCAAACTCGGGTCTGCTACTTCATAAGCCGACGTCTTAAGTCATGTATCTATCGATAACTGGTTTAAAAGGTGTGTTGTATCATTCGCGACAGCTTTCCAGTCTGTAGATACTCTATCGTACGTAGAGTTGGTTCAGCCCGTCCTAGACGTGGACTGGCGCCGGACGGCGTGTCACGCACAATACAGTGGATAAAGGCCACTTTAGACGATCCAATTTCTCGTACGATCCCTCGTGTGCAATCCCATCGGTTACATTCTTTGATCGTGTAAAGCGCAGATCGTACGATTTTTCATGCTATCTCCTATGTGTTCTCTAAATAGAAACGGTCCTATTTTTCAGCGGATTTTTCGTACAATCTATGATAGCGCCCCTACTGGCAATATAGCGTCCTTTCCTATTCGGCTGTTTGGTTATGGATTACGACACAGAGAACTTATTAATGTTATTACTTGATGCAGAAATTAACATACATAGTGGCATAATAAACTATTACAGGTATAAAGATATAAAACAAAGTTTTTAAGGGAAGTGTAAAGAGGTCGGTGATACTGCAGTACAGCTACTTCTGCTATAGATGACTAGCAATACCTCAAAATGCTACGTTTTGCATTCTTATAACCATAAAAGGTACTAAATACGTGAGAAATATGTTTAAAAATATAAAGACAAAGTTCTGATGTGATTTAATAGCTACTCCTTTTCCTATATATTGTGCAATGCAGTTAAGGTGATTTTCATTGTTTTTCTTGTGCATAGAGTGCCGAATTTACTGCAATCATCATAAGTATGAAGGGAAGTAATGTAGAGGATACCGGTATCTTTGCAATCATATTCCTCCCCAATTATTTTGATAAACATATACGCCCTGTGCATCCGAAATAATGAAATACATTGAACAGGAATTACAGAAGTAGACAATGTAAGTAGAGTGTCGACGTCAACCCAGAGCTGTGCAAGTCAATGCATGAGCTAGGTAATTAATCGAACAAACTAATTTTTATTCAAGGGTTAAGACAGCTGATCCACCCTATTCACACCTATATACCTTGTGTGAAATGAGGCTATAAATCATATAAAATCTACATTACTCCTCATTTTTGTATTTTGAAAGTATTTCATGCTTATAGGAACGTAAAACGTAGCATTTTGAGGCGTTTCCAGTGCACTGTGGCAGAAGTAGTTAAACCGCAGTGTTACTTATTGCCCCCATATGTATAAATAGGAGTTAATATATCGCGATTTATATACTTTTGAAGTGCTGTGTAATGTCACATATCTTGTTCACTCAGGAATCTTGTAAAAACAAAACACATATGACTCCGAACTTATCACCGAAGACAGCAAAATTTTCAACGTTTTTTGTGTCCGCATTGAAATATCTTTATCGAAGTACAGAAGTAAAACTACGACAATTTCGTTACCACTGAAACCTAGTAGAAGTTAGATTCTCTTGGTAGAAGAATTTGACATTACAATTAACTGAATTTCTGTTGCGTCAAGATTAGTTATCAATATTTTAATTATTTTCTATTTTTTAAATGGGCTATACTTTCACAAATATCTATGGCATAATTACCCTAAAAGCCTGAGGTGTCACAACTATAAACTCCAGCAGTTTCATCATTATCCCTTCGTATCCAAAATTGTACCGTGTAAAACACTATACAATACTGTATAATTTATCGTACGAAAAATGTCGTACTATGGATTGTATACATTCTTTCATACGAGATCGTACGAGAAATTGTACCGTCTAATGCGGCCTTAATTCTGTGATCCGAGCGACCTGAGCTAAAGTTGCATAAAGGACTAACATTCAAATTCAATGCGTGATCCCGGAATTTCCATGACTAAATCTGCGAGCCTCCATAGTCCACGATCTTAGCTATTAGGCCCTGTGGGTCTGTATCGCACCAACGTATTCGCTACAATCAAAATAATTATTTAGGCTCAATCCAAGTGGGTTTTCCCGCCATTTTAATTTACGTCAATTATTCAAATTTCAGTAGAGGAAAACTGAAATTAATTTTCACGGTCCGAAGTTCGTTAATAATCAGTATAATTTGTTTTAATTAATTGCTAGTAGTAACTGCAGACACTTCTGAGATAGAATAATGTCCCAAAAGTGTCTGCACACAATCCTGAATTTACTATTCATATTTTGTTAAAACTAATTGTTCTCGCATTGAAGAACGAAACGAACTTTGGTCCGTGAAAGTTAATTTCTGTTTCCTTCTACTGAAATTTGAATAATTAACGTAAAATGAAAAAGGCGGGAAAAACAACTTGGATTCTTTCCCAGTTGTATACACGTTTAATTAACGTCGAGAAAGCCGTTGAATGCACGCTTTTTGTTTTATTCATGCGAAAACGTTGATTCAATCAAATTTGGTTGAATAAACCGTTGAAACAGCGTTCACTCAACCTTCTGCTACTGGAGGACTGAACTCCAGCATGGTTACAGTCGCGGATTCGCTTAGGCACAGAGAAGCAGGTTAATAGTTCTACTGCCTGCCATTCTGAAATTTTCATTTCCATCATGCGAATGTCGGGATGGCACATAGTTGTAATATCTTGACCATTCTTTCTCATCCTTTTCCACGAAAGCATTCGGCAAGAGTCATCATCCTTGTAAAAAGCTTAGAACTCAGCTGTTTTTTGAGCCCATAAAAATGCAAATAGAAGGAAAATACTATACGTTTAATGGAATCAAAATTGAGCAAAAACAATGTCAATGATTAATATCAATCAGAAATGTATATCGCCGTCTATATAGTCGTCACGTACCGTATCTATAAAATTTCAAGCATACAAAAGGGGGCAACAATGGTTTAAATAATTTGTCCAAAAGATGGCGAAATCTTCGATAATAAGATGCAAATTCGCGCGTTGGAAGCTGAATGGTATGACTTATAGTGACACGAAAACTTCAAAAGGAACGATTTCTGACATATGTGTTGCACACTATTGACGACGATGAGAGAGAGAGAGAGAGAGAGACACACAAACAAACACTGTAGGTGAATTATAATTTTGGAATAACCTACTACTTTTCAACATAATGCACAACGTTTTTATTCTCTTTTCAAAATCTGAACTAGCTTTACCTGAATTTTCTAGCCAAATACAAAATATCAATTTTCAACTACTTATAAACAATGGCACAACTATTTTAATACATTCATAATCTTCGTATATTAGCATCAAGAAATTTCACACTTGTATCTAATGATAATAATCTTCAGCCATACTTGTCTAATAATACATACACGTGATCACAGCGTTTTAAAAAATATATCTTGTGCTTTTACTCGCATTACATGCCTACTTCATACTTGTGTAACAATAACATACAGTAAGTGAATTTTTACAGCAATCACGAATAGATTCCAATATATACAATAGATTTAAATGTAATACGCAGTTTCAGTAACAAACTATTTATTATAGAGAGCATTAAATAAAGAAAATTAAGGAAATGTCAATCTCGATTTTAAAGGGATGGATCTAAATAAAGTAATTTTCAAAGTGAGCTCATTTCGTTTGCAATATATTCGCTCTATCTGTTTGGCAGTTCCCAACACAGCTTCTTTTGAAGTGTATTCACGCCCATCGTTTTTGGTTGCTCCGTATTGTTTAATGGTTACGCATTCCGTATTTTCTGCAATACATTCACCCGATAAATTCAATGGTTCCGCATTCCGTATTTTCTGCAATACATTCACCCCATAAATTCAATGGTTCCGCATTCCGTATTCTTTGCAATACATTCACCCAATCAGTACAATGGTTCTACATTCCGTATTTTCTGCAATACATTCAACCCCATAAATTCAATGGTTCCGCATTCCGTATTCTTTGCAATACAT